>WYDI02041241.1:0-14834 GCA_009867235.2 Psittacus erithacus
ATAATAATAATGATAAAGGAAATAACAAGAGAAGAGAACACAACGGCTCACCACCGACCGATACCCTGCCCCACCCCGCAGAATCTCCTGCACCAGCTACTAAGAAGGAGAAAAATGACTGCTACTGCTGAACCCAGGACACAAGTGAAATCTGTGTTTGTGAAAAGTGTTGAAGCAACTTTTTCCATCAATTATATAAATACTTCTCCATCATACAGATGTTTGTGGGATAAGCAACATTTACTAGGGTGGTATTTATTTTCTTATCACAATCATCATCTGTGTGCTCATAAACGCAGAATGGTACTGTAAAAGGAGGATTTAAATGCTGATGGAAACGCAGTTGGATGTCAAAATTATGCAGCCAGGTTCCCATATACATGGAATATACTTTTTCAATGGACAGAAGGTAGCTACTTTTGAAACTTTGAAACAAATAGGGATGCCCTACTGTAGCTTGAAATTATGAAGTAATGGGATAAATCTGAAATTTGTCCCTAACTAAGAGGTAATACAGAGCTCTTCACATAAATCGGAATTTTGGAAGATAAATGGATAAAGTATTTAGGTTTAGGAATAAAAAGAAACTAGAATAAGAGAGCCAAATTCAATTTAGAAACAGGAATAAGTATGATAAAAATGGATATAGGCAGATGGAACAGACTGAAACATCTCTGTAGAGAAAGGTTAATATTGTTAAGATGAATATCCCAAACTACTGTATATTTTTAGCTCCTTAGCAGTATATACATCACGTGGCTTCCAGTAAGGTAGTACTGCTGGTTTACTCTCAAAATTAAGTTTCTTTTCAAGAGTTTGCAAGATCTAACAATACGAGAAGTTTGTTCCATCTCAGCAAATGAATAAAGAGTGCTTCATTTGTATCAGAATGATTCCTCACAATGTTTGCAATCCAGTGAGTACATGTCCTGGGTTCAGCAGTAGCAGTCATTTTTCTCCTTCTTAGTAGCTGGTGCAGTGCTGTGTTTCTGACTTTCGGTCTGGGAACAGTGCTGATAACACCAATGTTTTTAGCTGCTGCTTAGAATGTTTAGACTGATCAAGGACTTTTTGGGACTCATGCTCTGCCAGGGAGGAGGGGAAGCTGGGAAGAAGCAGAGACAGGACACATGACCCAAACTAGCCAAAGAGGTATTCCATACCACAGCACATCATGCCCAGGATGTAACTGGGGGGCAGTTACCTGGAAGGGAGATTCTGTGGAGGTGGGGCTGGGTATCGGCGGGTGGTGAGCTGTTGTATTCTCTTCCCTTGTTATTTCCCTTAACATTATTATTATTGGTGGCAGCAACAGTGGTTTGTGTTATACCTGAGTTACTGGACTGTTCTTATCTCAACCCGTGAAAGTTGTATTCTTTCGATTCTCCTCCCCATCTCTCTGGGAGCTGAGGGAGGAAGCGGGGTTAGTGAGTGAGTGGGCTGCATGGCAGGGCTTAAACCATGACAATACAGCAGCATGACAGGATAAAAACTGTAGGCAAACTAAGTAAACTAACTTGAAAACTAAGTGAAAAATTTTTTTTTTTCATTCTTTTCACTGTTTGAAGCACCTAGCCATAAAAAAAAAAATAGCTAGCAAGTACAAAAAGTAATCAACAGCAGTGGTGCAAGGCAGTATTAGAATTTGCTAGGGGGAGGTTGTTGTTGTTTTGAGTAAGTTTTGGTATGAACTTTGAACTGATAAGAACTTCCTCATTTTATATGCGTCTCCTCTAGACATTGCCTGCAACACAGCATAAAAGTCTTTCAAAAAGACAGTGTAAGAGTCCTAACAGGTTCAGATGAGGAGATTCTGGTTTAGTCTGCAGTCTGCCTGTAGTTTGAGTTTCAGTTTTACTTTGCTCATAATATGCAAGAATAAGTTTTGAACAAGAAAATAAAGTTTTGCCCTCTACTTCTAGTGCTGTCCCTATCCTCCCTACCCTACTCACCTTTCCTAGTCAAAGAAATAAGCCTTCTATCACTGATATCCTTGTAGTTTAAAATTAGGTTATAGATTACAGTCAGGTTTTATATAACATTATTTTTTTACTACTTTGGTAATGCAATTCTTCCCACCTTTTTGATAACCCTAGAGCTGAGTGAACCAGACAGTAAATATAATTGTGATCATCAAAGGTGTTACTGCCTGGTTGGAGGAATAGTTATCATAAGCACCTACTGAAAGATCACACTTCATTAAGTGCATGTATAATGCAATAAAGAAGATTATATAAACATTCACCTATAGTAGGAGACTTCTACACACTCAGAGAAAATGCACATGTGACTACAGAGGCAACCAAAATAATCTGCTTGCAATAAAACTGTCTGTAAAACTGGCAGAAATATGTCAATCAAAATCAACTGCTGTACGGAGTGAAAAGTACATGAAGTCTATATTACTCAAATCACAACAGGATAAAATGCAGTTTACTTGCCTATCCTGACCTTTCTCTTGCCTTCCAGGGTGGAATAACAGACTTTGCCAGTTGTCCTGTCCGTCAGAGTTTTACGAGAGCATCGTTCTCGCACCTTAGATTTCAGCAAGACAAGCTCAAAATGAATCTGCTGACTGCACATTTGTGCCCAAGGTAAAGAAAAAGCAAGCAAGCTACATATTCACAGAGCCACTGCATTCAGATCTTTCTGATGCTCTTAATTGCCTTGTGAAGTAAAGCAGTCATTTCACTGAAAGCTAAGGAAATCACAAGCTGTATCTCATCTCAGATATCACTGGGATAAATATGATAATGTTAATTACTTGGCCACCTGAATTCAATACATAAATCATACGACATCTTGGCTGATTTGTGATTGTTAATATGCTATAAATATATTTATTTATTCATACCTGTGTCGCTAAGGAATGTGCATGCCTTTGGGAGGAATAAAAAGTAGTATTTGTGTTTAGTTACTCATATTTGTACTAATATATGCAGATTTAAACAGTTTATATGGAATTTAAAGATACATTGCATCAGGTTCTCCAGACTGGGGAAATAACTTGCTTTGCCTGTCCTGGAGCATTACTATTTGTTTATAATTTCAAAGTTCACAAGGTAATTGCCTCATTATCTCTTCATCTAATTTCACAGAGAAATGACAATACCTAGCTGCTGAGGTCATGGCCTATCAAAAATTATGCTGTCTCTAATTTTATATCCGATATCTGGTAGATCTTAATTTGCTTATCTCAGTTTTCATATATTGACTAAATTGCTGAATTCTATTAAAATCTCCACCAGCTGTCCAAGATTTAAGACTGAACTACTGAATTGAGACTTATTGAATTATTAAGGCATTATTGCCAATGTGAGTCAATAAAACAATGATTAAAATATACAAGACTAATATGACTTCTAGACTGCGGTATACCATTTAAATTCACTCTGAATATGGCTCTGTATACATGTACATAAAAATACCCTACCACCTGAGCATTACAATAACATGTCTATAGAAATTTTTTTTTCCTTTATACAGTTAGACTGACATTAACTGCAAGAGCTTTGGGAAATAAATTAATATTAAAAACATTGGGCAAATTTTCTTGGGTAGATATTTTAATATTTTTCAAATTGTATTTTCATGTATAATGCTTCAAATTGAACCCTCTGAAACATTATTCTCATATACATACTGACAATCTCTTTCTTTAAAGAGTTATATTTAATGCCACATTTAGCTTCCTCCTCTAATCCGTGTTCATGTTTCCTGCACAAAGAGAATAACAGATACTCTGGTGATGGTCACTCTTGGATTCAAGGGTTTCTGTTTATGGCACTGCTGCCACGTTTCTGTTGCTGAAGGAGAGAAAAAGTTCACATAAGTGGACAAAAACATATTTAATAAATACCTGCTGACCAACCATTGCTTGCTCTGGCAGCTTATTGGGAAATCTAACCTCTTCACATCCCCCTTTATCCTCCTGCATCCTTACTGAGGCTGTCAGCCACTAGGAGATCCCACTTGACTAGACAGCTCCCCAAAGTATTACCTTACTCTTGCTACCATATCACACTAAGTACTATGCTTTTCTACTTCTCTTTCCACAAACCTCTTGCTTCTGATAGCAGTTGCATCTCTGCCACCACTGGCATCCCAGCAGTTAAAAAGATTATCACAGCATAAGCAAGAGGTAGTGGCAGTTGCTGCACCTTCTTCACAACTTGCAAATACCTAAATTTGGAGGCAAGTGGTTGCAGCTAGATTTGTGGGGCCAAGACCTCTGCCTCTACTACTTCGTCACATCAAAACTAATCGAAAGCATATGTTTGTAAAAGATGATTCTCTTTCTGAAGGGCAGGTTCCCAAAGTGACATGCAGCCTTATCATTTTCTACTGGAGCACAAAGGTAGTGTCTAAATGAAAGATTTAATGGAGAAAAAAGATCTTCTAAATATGCGCAGGAAGACTGATTTTTCACCAGAGGGAGAATTTAACTCCTCATTACCATTTTTCTTGCATGGCAGAAATACAATCAAAGCCAAAGAATTTTCTAGCATTCATCACCAAAGCAAGTGAAAGACAAAAGATGCTTATCAGCACCTCCCACAGTGATGCTAACTGGATGCACATGGAAGCTGAGAGATTATTAATCACAGGACTGAAAGATCAGGATCAACATCTGCTTGGTACTGAGCAGAGAGAAAAGTCAGGTATCAGAATCAACACATCCTGAAGTCTCTTGCCTCTCATTCCTTGCTGGAGGTAGAACTTTCTTTACTTGTGTTCTTGTAATTTGGCAGTTTGTTCAAAAACTAGCACTACATCACTTTCTGTCCACAACTTCACTTGTGCTTCTCTCTAGTGACAGCCTTAGAAGTACCCAGTTACAGTACTTCACATTCAAGGTTTTCTGAAGCTTGGCCTGTTTCAAGAAAGTGAGGACATCTTGCTACATGGGTGTTTTGGAGCGGGAGGACACAGGATGGAGGAGAGGAAAATGCACTTCTTCAGCAAAGTGTTATTTATATCACGTTAGTGCTTTATGTGAGGAACCAAACTCCTGTCCCTGACTAGAAAGTAGGAAGGAACACAAAAAGAAACATCAGTCCACCTGCAAAGGATAGAAGCTAATGCTAACTAATGCAGGTAGGTTTTCATTCTCCCAGTCCCTGCCTTTGCCTTCTGCAACGTGGGCAATGTGGCTGAAGCACTTGTTGGTGAAGGATGAGGCAAAGAAGTCCCTTAGCACCTCAGCTTTCTCCATATCCCAGGTAGCCATACCAGCTTGAAGGGACCTCTGGTCCAGCCTTTCTTGGCAAAACCACGACTTAGACTAGATAGCCCAGCACCCTGTCCAGCCAAATCTTAAAAGTATCCAACACTGGGGAGTGCGCCACTTCCCTGGGGAGATTATTCCAATGGCTGATTGTTCTCTTTGTGAAAAATTTTCCTTGTGTCCAATCAGTCTCCTGAGAAGTAACTTGTATCCATTACCTGTCACCTTTTCCATGTAACTCCCTTTAAGAAGAGACTCTCAATCTTTGTAGCCATCCTTTAAATACTGGAACATTTGCCCAACTGCCTTTTTATTGGGATGCATCACTCCTGAGTTTGAAGGAGGTGGTCCTTGAATACTGACCAGCTTTCTTAGGGCCCTCTTCCCTCCAGGGCTTTATCCCGTGGTACTCTACCAAGCAGATCCTTCAAGAGGCCAAAGTCTGCTCTCCTGAAGTCCAGGATAGTGAAATTGCTGGATGTCCTCCTCACTGCCCTAAGGATGTTGAACTCCATCATTTCATGGTCTGTGCAAACTAGGCTGCCCTCCAGCTTCACATTCCCCACCACCTGGTTGGTGAAAACAAGGCCCAGCATAGTACCTCTCCTCATTAGCTCCTCTGTCACTTGGAGGAGGAAGTTATCATCAGCACATTCCAGGAACCTTCTGGATTGCTTAGATCCTGCTGTGTGGTTCATGCAACAGATATCAGGGTGGTTGAAGTCCCCCACGAGGACCAGGGCTTGTGAATATGAGGCTGCTTCTATCTGTCTATAGAGAGCCTCATCATCTTGGTCTTCCTGGTCAGGTGGCCTGTAGCAAACCCCCAGTGCAGTGTCACCTGTCCCCGCCCTTCCTTTAATCTTGACCCTTAAGACCTTGGTCAGCTCCTCATCCATCCCTAGGTGGAGCTCTGCACACTTCAGCTGGTCATTGACATAGGTGGCAACACCCCCTTCTTCTCTTCCATTTCAACACTCCAGTCACAGAAGCCATTCCACTAGGTCTCTGTGATGCCAATAAGATCATAGCCCTGCAGACTTGTGCATGTCTAACTTGTTTATTCTCCATGCTACACACATTTGTTTTTATGAACACTGTCTTCCAGGGCCTATAACAAGAAACTCATTCCATAAAAGTATTTAATTAAAACCAGGTGAATGTTTATTGACTGAGAATCAATTTCTTTCTTGGCTTCAATCTGTTTATGAGAAAGTATTCTTTTCTATTAACATATTCCTTAATGAAAGGTATTCATCTACTAGTTCAGACATACTATTTTTGATGTCAGCATACTGTTCCATTTTATCTACTTGCTCTTCATGGTTCATAAGTAGTCCTAAGTTACTAGACACTATCTGTGCTTCCTGAAACTTTAAAAATGGAAGAGAACAAAGCAATAAATAGCAAATACTGAATTAATAACAAATAACGCACCTCTGGCAAGAACCATTTGAGGAAAAAACACTTACACAAAGGAATTGTGAATCATTCAGAGCTCATGAACATTTTCAACAGTATCTGGCAGTTGCTACAAACAACAAATAATACAGGTAAAGAACAGCTGCAGAATGAAGTGAGCCTGTTTATTCAGATTTGTATTGATGAACCTACATTTCCTTCATCCAGTATTTACTGGCCCATAAGGATCTTCCTCCCCACTGCTACAAAATATTTTGAAATATCTTTCCACTCGCTCTGGCCTCAGACCATTACAAATATGATGTTGAGCCTAACACAATTACTCAGAATGTGCTTTTATTTTACATGAATAATGTGGTACAGGTCTTCCCAGCATGCGCACTTTTCTGAGGTGATAAGTCTGGCTGCTACCTCAAATAACCCGTTAGTTGAAGTAGTCTTCTGTTTCCATCCAGGGTCCTGGTTATCAGGCTGATGAAAATAATTTTGACTGTATTGACAGCTTGAAGCAGGCATGTGACTCCAGTGCCTGTTGTCTCCTCTTCATCTTTACTTTCTGTTTCACAACATCTGTTTGTCTTTTTGCTCTCACAGTTGAATAGATTGTGAGAAGAGAGAGGCTGCATGCTCTTGTAAGAATTTTTATTTGCTCATTCTCCAAATTTTTCCTTCTTTTGACAAGATTAAAGGATTCCCTGCCCTGAAATTTTCTTTTGGAAATCAATGATCACAAGAACACATAAAAACATAAGAAAACCCATACTAAAAGGCCTGTGTAGCCTAGCACCTGCCTCCCATCACATGCTAATAGCTCAGGCCCACAGAATAATTAAGGGAGGCAATGTAGCAACACTGGTTTAGCATCCTCTCCTAACCTCAGGTGCTACCTGAAGCAGAGATGATGCTTTTAATATTTAATAACCTTAATTAGTGTCTTGTCAGTAACACACCCAGTTCCTTTTCAAACTTTGAGAACTTCAGGATTCATTGCACCCTATGGCCAGGTGTTCCACAGCTCAACCATAGGCTGTGTAACAGAGCAATTCTCTGGTTTGAATCTGGCTCGTGTTAATTTTATTTGATGTCTCATAGTTCTTGGACACACAAAGCTTTTATTCCTGTAAAAATAAATATTAGCTGACTTTTAAACAACAATATCAGATCACGATCACAATGCATCTTATAAATGAGTTCATTGGCATCTCTGTATTATCAAAGGCAAACAGACAGTATGAGAATAGGCTGGGTGGAGGTAGTAGTAGGGCTACACTGAAGTCCTACCTGATGCTCTAACGTGAGGACTCTAACTATTCCTTTTCAGCAGTAATCCTGCTTACAGCCAAAGACAGCCTCGCTAACACTGCCTCTCATCTCAAAGCATACAAATTCCAAACCGCATTAAAAGAGCAACATCCATTTATCTGCCCAGGAGGATCTGGTTCTCTCAGATGATTCTGGCTACCTTGCAGACTGAAAAGCATTGCAGAGATACAGTGTGCTCCTTGCAGAGGAGGCAGAGCAGAAACACCCGAGCCCGCTTACCTGCAAGTATAGATCAATCTGTCAAACCCTCTAAGCAGCAAAGCTGATGAAGACCAGATCCTGCACTGCCACTGTGGGTTAAAGCATCAGCTATGAAATAGTCCAGATCCTTAAAAGACTTCCCTAGGTCTGTTCAACTGAATAAAGTTAAG
Organism: Psittacus erithacus; assembly: GCA_009867235.2. NCBI lineage: Eukaryota > Metazoa > Chordata > Aves > Psittaciformes > Psittacidae > Psittacus > Psittacus erithacus. The sequence goes on from WYDI02041241.1 coordinate 8,344, forward strand.
CTGTGCACAACGCTCTCGTCTATCACAGCATGAATGTGAAATATTCAGGGCTGGGTGAGCATACCCTTCCTATGTTCAAAGACTGCCAGACATGTCCTCTGATGATACAAAGCATCAACTAAGGTTATTCAGCCTCAGATTTGATTGGAAAATTTCCAAATGTAAGTTTTTCAAAATCTGCAAAGTGCTATTGTTTGAAATAAAACATCTCACAAAAACAAAGAGCTGGCTGCAGCATATTCAGGATGCTGTCTATAGCCAGAGCAGAAGAGGTCATGCAAGAAACCCTACCACAGAAAAGCCAGTACCCTTATGATTAGGTCCCAGGAAAGACTTAGGTGTTTCCCCCAATTATGATTTTAAACCAGCATTTCCTAGTAGCCAGCATATGGCCTGCTCTGCAAACAGAAGCTCTGTTTCTGGCAATTGCTTTTTATGAGAAGCAGAGATTTGGCTCAAAGGGCAGCAAGTGGGCTAAGACTGAATAAGAAATCCAGATAATAGCAGGAACATGCATAAAGTCATTCAGGCTTAAATACTTTCCTTATTCTTTGGAAAAAGCCAACAATTTTCTCTGTAGGTTTTAACCAGATAATTGGAAGCTATCAAAAGATATTCCTAAATTAACATGAGTCATGAGAGTCTTAATGTTATATATTAAATAAAACAGTTCCCACCATGCTCATATTGCGTAATATTGTTGAAAAGTGTCAAGGGACGGAGATTTTACCAGGCATCATTACATCCCCTTGATGAGGTGTCTCCTATTTAATTTCTCTAGGATCCTGCTGCTGGAAACATTATTGCACTAATTAGGCCTGTTTACATGTTAGCTATTTTCTGCAGACCCAAAGAGGAGCATGTTTTGGAAATCTATGATTAAAGTTATTTGCTTTATTTTAGATGTTGATACTACTTGTGATGTAGGGCCTGCCATAACTCTAAGGTATTCCCTACAGTGATAAATCTGGAGGAAATGAGTATTTTTATCATAGCTTGCCATGGAAAATTACAAATGCATAAAACCCAATCTTTGTAGCTTAAACTATATGAACAGTGCAACATCATAATTCTATACAGTTGTGTGGAATTTGTTTTTATGTAGATCGCACTTCATCTCATTAACTACCATCATATAAACATCGTTAGTATTCTGAAAGATTGTCTTAATAAAACAAGTATGTAATATTTTGTTGCTCTATCTGTACACAGAAATCACTAACATTTAAATTTTATATAGTAGTGCAACTATTGCTGTCGTATTACTATACCTGGACTAGATTCTGCTGCCACATTACTCTTGAAAAGAGTCCAACAAGCCAGGCTGCAAATTGCAAAGAAAGGATTTTGCACTTGGGCAAATATCACTTTGGTCTGAAGGAAAGAATATCTAAATTTTTTACCACTGTCTCTGAAGCTAAAAGGCACTTCAGTGCCTGGGCAAGTGCTTATGCTCTTTGGGGCAGGTGGAGCCCCATAAATCAATGGCATAAATTCACCAGCTCTTCACAGCCAAGTCACATGAGCAAGGCCCATCCCACTAACTGCAAGCTAGAAAATCCTGCTCTAGTTCGGCACAGAACTAATTGGTTTGCAGCAAGTTTCATGCATTTTTCATTTTGAACAAATCTCTAAAGTCTCATAAATCTAGGTTTACCGTGTTTGTAAAGCTACAGACCTCCCAATTTGTACTCTAATTATGTTTTGTTATTGTTATTATCAGTTTATTCTTGCTGTGAATGTTTTTGTATCACTTGGAATTGATGCTAATACTCCCTGACATACAGGTTGACATATATTTAGAATGCAGGAAATGAAATGACAGAACTAATTAAAAATCCATCTGCTCAGTTAATTTAGAGGTATGCCAAACAGTTCAAGTGAGACTTGGTCAGCAGCAAATCACATCCACCTGTACTGTGTGCTTAGCAGTTACTGTCCTCAGTAATGTTATTTCCTTAGAAACACTCCCACTGTTCAGTTCAGAGACTGCACACTGAGCAGTGAGACCATGGAAAACACAGCTATTACTCTTGAACAGAAATAGTGTGAGTAAAAATGTAGTATGAGCCTATTAAATGAAAAAAGACATGCAGCAAAATGCTGTATATCATGTTGACTCACATCATTAATTGTAATGACTGTGCCTCCAAGACACAGATCACACCAGTATTACCTATAGAGATATTGCAGCTGTCTATCGAGGAAAAGTTTTCCACTTAACATCAATGGTCTGTGCTTTTCTCTTCTGTAAGCCCACCAAAATTAATAGAGTTGTGCCAAGAACACATTTGGTTCCATCTGATTGTGGCACACTGAACATGCTATCTTATAGTCTGGCTGCTGTGTTATTGCTTTACATGAAGAAAACGTAATAATTCAGGAAGCATTCAACTAGCAAGGTAGATCTTTTTTGTTTTAAAAAGAAATGAAAATAAGCATGTCTCAGTCTGGTGAACAGCAATCTGTCATGTGGCAGATCTGTTTTATCACAGATTAGGTATATTTCCTCTCTACCAAAGAAATTTCACTAGAATAAGAAAAGCATCTATATGTAAAATAAGCTACTCAGCATTTTCTTCCTGCTCATTCTGCAGTCGGCTTCCCTCCAGCATGTACCACTTGTGTTTGTATTCCAGACTTCAGAGAAGGCAGTGCATGCACACTCCTACACACAGGGACTTCTGTGGTCATTCACATCAGTTTTTGACACCTGAAACCAGTGGACAGCTTTAAAGAGTTTCAAGCAGACAGAAGCCATCTGCTTTTAGCCTGAGACTAGCAAAACAGCCATTACAGAACAGCAAAATGGCAATTTCAACAATAGGAACAAAGTATTTCTCACCAGCAAAAACTTTTACCATTTCCTGTGCTTGGCACAGTTTCAGGTCAGTAGACAGGGTAGTGAGAAATGCTGTGTTGACCTCAGAATTTGGGACCTGATCAGCATTACAGTTATCTTGTATTATCAAACAGAAATTATCATTAGTTTCCTTTTCAGTGACAGCAACTCAGTGAGAGACAGTCTCACAAATGATTCCTATCTCTCATTAGAACAAATTTAAACTCCAGCTACCAGGGGGCATCACTATTATTGATTAACAAAGGACAGTTTGCTAAAACTAGGTTCCAAAAAATGTAACAATTGTCAGACATCTGAAAAATAGCATCTCTGCTTGCCCTGTGCGTGTGATGAGGATTTTTTGGATTGTAAGGGGCAGATTTACTAGATGCTGCTGCCACTAGGGACATTAGTCCTATGGGAATCTCATCTAGTTACAAATATACGTTAGTTTTTCTGGTCCAAGCCATAACTCCTACTATATAATCAAGCATCCTTACGATTTCCACAGCAAGGAAGATAAGATTGTGATCCTGAATAATCTTTTCTGAGCTTTCTCTACAAAATTTTGGGGCAAAGCTGGCCCCAGCCTATTCCTACATACTCACACCAAGAGCCAGCTGTGAGAACATATGGCTGTGCTGGGAAAGACTTCATTTTAGAGCAAGCCCTTCACCCTAAGCACTGAAATCTAGAGAGATGTTCTTTAACCACAAGAAAACAGGGAGAGCACAGAAGATAAACTGATTAGTAGAGGTGTGAGGGCAAGGTAAAAACTCTGTTTATCGAAGAGAGGATGCGACAGCTCAGTCAAGATTTAGGTGATTATCACTGAGCTTTATAAGCATTCAGTTATATTTCTGTGGTATCATCTTCAAAAAAATTTCCCCTGCCCCCCAAAAATAGAGTCAGTAAGCAATAAATGTGCTACTTTCCCACAACAATAGCACTTTTGTCATTTCTTATCAACTCTACGATTGTCATCATTTGCATGATGATGACTCTATAATATCTGTGTCCCCTGGGGGAAATAAGCACCCATTGTTATTTATGTTAATATTTGGTTTAATTCCCAGCCAAACATTTGCTGTTGGTTTTTTTTAAAATGTGGGATAAATTAATTGTAAGCAAATCAGTAATGTGGGTGCTTAATTGTTTTGTTGCTTTCAGACAATTTCCTTGATACTTCCTTTACTACAAAGTTGTGAAGCTCAAGAGCTGTACTCATAAAAGACCCAGTTTCCTGACTCCTTGAGCTCACGGCATTGTGCAAGGAGTTGATGTCTGATGGAACTTGAGCTCTGCCCTCATACAAAAACAACTCCATATTCACTGCTAGGAAAAGGCTCCATTCAGTGAGCCAGTACTCAAGAGAAAAGTTATAAAAGATTTAGGTTTATCTTACAGAATTCTCTGAGAATATTTCCTGCAATCACAGTTAGGGCAAGGCTATCCACACACATTGCCTCATCTGATCTCAAATGCCATTGGCAAGAGTTTCCAGGTTTGCATGACAAGACCACTGTATTCTGACATCTTCTGAAACCCACTTAGAGAAGCCTCCTGACAGGGAGCTGCAACCATCGCTATTTTAGCCCAGACAGTTCTGGCAGATTTGTAGAGTGGTTGTAAACACATGAAACTTTTTAGAAAGATTCATGGCAGTTGAGTGAAGAATTGAGCCTGGGGTTCATTTGGCATATCATATCCTGCAAATTGGTTCAACATTTTTTAAATATCCAGGAAAAGTGATTTCCCCTGAATTGCTACAAAGTACGCTGCGTTTTTGATGTACATTTTTATCCTTTGTACCTTGTTGATATTACTTCACAATTCTACACCCCACAAAGGAGTGAAATCCAAGTTCCCAACTTTGTGCCTCAATATATTTATACTGCACAGTCTAAAAAACCCTTGATGTTACTGTTATTAAATGCTTAATCCAATTTAACATTTACTTCCTGAAACATATTTATAGCAACAAATAGGCTTTTTCTCTTCATTTATGCAACATTTTGCCTAATGAGCTAAAACTTACTGATTCATTTTATTTTACTGAATAAAGATATTCATATGCAACGAGAGTCATCTTGTTAAAAGGGTAAGCCTGGTAACCAAGACTCACTGAGCCAAGAACTAAATGCTATGTGCATAGTAGTGTAATGTAATTTAGCATTCAGTCAATGGATATATGGCCAAGCAAGTTACCTATCGCAAAGAAAGCAGAGTGTTAAGGCAGGAAAACCAGAGAATGCTGCATATTTTAGCTTTTACCTTCTTATGTTTCTTGCCTAGCAGCTCCATTCTTGATCAAAGCGCATAGTGTATATTGAATCATTACCACAAAGCTATCATTTTCTGATTTAAAATTCCCTCTCCAATTCTAGTGTCCACTTGCTAAAAAGTATAATGAAAAATTTAAAGCTGATGAAGCACAAAAAAAATTAGTGAAGGACCAGAGAAAATGCCCTTCAGTGAAAGGAGTCCCTCATTTTATAGTATCAGAAAGAACTGTAAGACATGACTTCACAATACAATCTTACCTCCTTTACAGGGAAAGAAAAGAGTTAAGGAGGTGCCAAGATAAGAAATAAGAAAGGGCCAATACCTGGAAACTGATACTCAACAAACCTGTATTTGAACTAACATGTTCCTTGAAAATTGGCCAATTATCAAAACTAATTTCAAGGAGAGGTGACTTCACCCTCACTTGTTATCACTGTCAAGCAGAACTTCACCACTGCTCAGAGCGATGCCTGGAGACACCACACAATGCCCACCAGTCTTCTTAGAGCACACAGGCCACCACCATTACATGCTGCTGTCCTACAAGCACAACTCAGCATCCCGCTCCTGTGGGACAGGCTTACTGCAACATTTTCAAAGCACAAGTAAAGCAAGCTCCAACCTGCTGCTCAACAAAGCAACATACATTTAATTAAACACAAGTTATTCAGCTCTGTACAGCAAACAGAAAATAAACAAAATATAATACTCTGATATTCAGTCAGGCAAGAAGGACTTCCTGTCAGCCTCAGTACACAGCTAATACCTACCACATGCTAACTCCTTCTGAGAAGTACAGCAAAATATTTATGTCACCTACGACTTCTGTACTGGAGTACTGTCCAAACATTTCTGACACTTCATAAAATATAGGTAAGCAGCAGAAAGTTTATGCAGATTTCACAGGCTGCAAAACAGCTGAGTAGTTTGCCCAAAGTCATAGATGTTTAAACAAAGAATTTACAAGAAAGCATACTAAAAACAATGTGAAGCAGTCAACCCTATGCCCACAAAGTCCTGATTATAATATAGAAACACTAAGCATCCAAATGGAGTGAGCACAGTAATTCCTTCGGACTCATATGTTGAGGCTTTCCTTCCAGGTGAATTTCTGCCCACTTCTTTCAGCTCCATAGACTATTTAAGTGGAAACGGACACATTTCCAGGGAGAACCTGACTGCAAATGTAGATTTTTATTATTTTATTTTTTTTTTAAGATGATTGAAATGTAAGAGCTTGAGAACACTGCGCCAGATCCATAGCGGGTGGAAGTCTGCTAAAGTTGCTGCCATGGTGTTGTGGTTTAAGCTTAGTCGTAAATTAGACAAAGCATGTAGCCTGCTTGTTTTCCCCCCACAACCT
>WYDI02041242.1:0-23927 GCA_009867235.2 Psittacus erithacus
CCTGGGCGCTGCAGCGGTCAGGGCGGGGGGGGGGGGGGGGGGGGGGGGGGGGGGGGGGGACGGGGGGGGGGGGGGGGGGGGGGGTGGTGAGCAGCAGAAACAGGGGAGAGGATGAGGCCAGGGAGTGAGCAGCAGCTGTGTAGCTGAGTTGCCCACTGGGCTTAAACCATGACACCTGTATATTGGAAATTGCTCTGGGGCTTCAGCTGCATAAAGGTTATTGACAATTCTTTCACTGGCAATATTAAAAAAGAGTTAAACTTCAGACTCCCGGCTGTAACTGCCACTTTATGCCTTTGGTGCTTTTAGTCTATTTTAAGTGTATTACAAAATGTGCAACACAAGGGACTCCACAAAATGTGTCTGGAATTTGATTTTTGTTGTTTTGTGTCATTTAAAAGCTCAAAAAATTAAATGCTTGCAGCTCATATTCAGAACTAAAGCTCCTTTATTGTAAAATGTTTAATTAAATTGCTGCCCTTATTTCCTTTGTATTCATTTGATACGATTTTTCTACAGCACAATGCATCAAGTAACACCATTATTCTTTTTCAGTGATTTTTCTGCTACATTAGAGCTGTTGTGATATCTTTTTCTCAGTATATTTCTTATATGTACAGCGCGTAGCTTTGTTTCACTATGCTAAAATACTAAAGTCAAGAGAATAAACAAGTGCACAATAAACGTGTTAGATCTTTTTAGGTCCTGACTTCTAGCTGGTTTAAATTAATACAGTTCTGTGGCAATTCACATAACTGTAATGATTTAAATTAGCTACTAAGTTTCACAAATATTTTTTAAACATCCAAAATATTTTACAGCCTAATATAAAGTCTAAAATTCCAATCTCCTACCAGAATTACACTTGTCAAGTCTTGTCAGACTCTAGCAGAAGTGCTAAGAGCACAATTCTGACAAGCAGAGCAGGGTGTATCTTGCAGATGATGAGCCATGTTGCACTTTTCAGCCAGTTTTCTAGTTTCCTTGCAAGCATGGGGTTTTTCTTCCACTAAGTCCCTGGCTAAATCTCTGTGAAGGTCACCTTTAAAATTAGGATACTGGAAAGTTTAAGAGGAATCTTGCAAACAGGGCTGCGGAGACTTTTGAATGTCGGTTTTGGTGTGAACGGGTTCTGTCTGACCACAATTTTTGTTTGTTTTATTTAATGAAAGCATATGAGTGCCCAAGGAAATGAAACTGGACCAATGGCCAAAATCCTGACAACACAAATTAATAATCAGATATTTAAACTCTGGCAATCACAGCAAATTGGGTGGCTGCAGATATGCCTAATTTCTCGAAGTTGTGAGAAGGGAAGAGAAGTGGGATTATCATATGATTCATAAATCTCAGAGTTCACTCTGATTTACAGAAGCAATTTTCTCCTGAGCACTAGTAATTTTTGAGGAAGTGCTATGAAGTAATTAGGCAAAGATATTTTAGGAAAATAAAATATACAGGAGTAACTTAGGGTTTTTTGGTTGGGTTTTTTTTATTAATAAAGCTAGAATAGTCTCAAGGAAGCATGATCTAACAGTTCTAAATGTTATGCAAAATAAATCAACTACTTTGAATACTGCTCTTGTACTAATTTCTACAGAAGAAAATAAGATGCAATGAGTTTTGAAGACATATTAAAATAATGAAGAAAGAATTACAATTATTCATTAAGTACTTCTATAAAAGGGAAGCCCTGGCTTTAATAATAATCAGCAAAGAACATGGATCTATAGGCTTGATTCAGCAGAGAACTTGCAGGTCTTCTATCAGTGTATGGATATAAGTGCAAAATAAAACTAACGCACTGTACAATTCTGTGAGCAAGGAAAATTCTATAAGCTTTGAATCATACTTTGTAGAACCATAGCTACTAAGATCCATCCTGTGAGCATGTGCAGCTAAAAATATTCTTCATTGAAAGCTGAGACAAGGAAAAAGCTATTAATAACAAAAGCTTCCAGAACTGTTCAGCGTGCAAATTATACCCAAGATACTATTACTTCCTCTATACTTATGTGAGTACAAATTCAGATCATAAATCCTAGGTACAAGGCAATATTACATTTTACACAAGAGGTAGTGAATGATTCTGCCAATACATAATCAGTGTAGCTAGGCTAAAAATAAGCAAACATTGTAACAGCATGCAGTTATAGCCAAACAATGTAAAGTCCATCCACATTTCACTCCCATGCTTCAAAAGTCAATCTGGTGAGTCCAATACCTTTTATTTACAGAAATACATACTCCTTATCTGCTTTGTTGGTTGGGTTTTTTTTAATTCACCACTGCCTTATGCTGGACTACCGACATAAATAAAGCAAAGCAAGAGCTTTCTGCAGAGACACAGGGGGAAAGTAATCAGATAGTCCACTACGCAGCGCATCTTTGTTTACTTCAGAGGCATGAAAATGTGCAACAATTCGTGCTTGAGGGAGGTCAAAGAAGGATGAAGCTGGCACGAACAGCTGTGAATCTCCTCCGGGTTTCTCTATAAAAACAGGCATTACAGTTGTAATTAGGGCAGATCTGTTATTTAACTCTGAGCTTCCTTGCCACAGAATTTTAAGTGAAACAAACAGAAAATATCAAGATCAGATGATTTTGATAGGAATCCGTCACAGTTGCAACTGCTGTTACACTGACACCTTTACAAAGCTGTGTGCTCTTTTAGTGGAGGACCGCCTCTCAAAAAGCCACACCTGGCAGTGGCTAGCAATGCCAATTCACTCATATACAAAATGGCAGAACCCAATTACTGTACTGTTATAAAATTTATAGGGCAATATCCAAGATGTAGGTTCTTGCATGACTTTGAGACTGCCCTACTTAACTGCTTTGTCCCCCAAAAAAGCATCTTCCACAAAGGAGGATTTTCTTCAGAAAGCTTATTTAAATACACCAGAAGAGACTGTAACATCTCTTGACGTCCCCACATTCCCCTTTCTTGCACAATTATACTATCACATCTACTGTAAAACAATTTCTCAGAGACAGGCCCTACCTGCTTCTTGCCAGGGGAGAAAAAGGAAAGGGGAACAACCAAAACAAAATAGACTGTGACTGTATTACTTCCCAGCCTCAGGTCTTCCAACCTCCCAGAGGACCCTGAATATATCACCCTTTTCATCCAACTTGTTAAAATATGCTGATGTCATTCTTCCGAGTGCTTTACTAAATAATCAAAAGCATGTCTTAAAATGTTTGTTTCCCATCTATGTTAAAAGAAAACAGAATGTGTCTAACAGCCAGAGCCTAAATTAACCAGATGAGAATATTCCTTCAGAAAACAGTGGGGTAAATACCCACTCTTCTCTTCCCTTTTTTGTCTACCAAGAAGCTCCACAGATGCCACTGAAAACACGAAGTGATCCATTTCTATCAGGTCCGGGAGGAGCAGCGTACCTAGATGACTACTCACATTGTCTGTCTGAGATATCCTGTTACCTTACCCAACAGGTAACTGCAGCCATGATGGATGCCAAGAAACAAGAGGAGAAGGGAAGAAACAGGATTCACACACACACAGCTAACTTGAGATAAGAGTTGGAGACCTCTGAATGTAACATGTTGGTGCTGGTGTTGTAACTTGTTCTTCCATTTCTACACTTCAACAGACAGATAATTAAGGGGGAAGCTACCTAGTCTGACTCATACAGCCAGAGATGACAGAAATTTTCTTTCTGTGTTTCCTTATTCTTACAAAGGAAAGAAACATTCCACAGTGGGAGCGGAAAGTACCATTTGTATATCTAGATTTATCCATTAAAAAAAGCTTCAATATTGCAATTTAATAGCTTATTAAATGTTCAGGGGGGAGGGGGGTTGAACTGAAATGCCTGTGAAAGCACTTCAGTTATAGAGACACCCTTTGTTACTATGCTGGTTTTCATACATGAAATAATGTAGATGTTTTTCTTCATGTGTGAGCTGTACACAGATCTGTCCCTTGCTGGTTTTAAGCATTCCTGATTTAAGAGGAAAAAAAAAAAAAAAAAAAGAAAGAAAATAGCGGCTAAAATCCTAAAATTCCATAACGGAACAACACACAAAACTGAAAAGGTAAAAGAGTAAAGAAAATTCCGTAGGCTGAAGTTTAACATTAGATGAGAACATCTGTATTTTCAGGCACATGAATAGGAAGCATGGCAAGAATGTGGATTTTGTTGAGAAATGGTGTTTCCAACATTTCTATCCCTAAAGAAAAATTAATCCAACAAATGAATCCAAACAGTATTTCCAACATTCCTATCCCTAAAGAAAAATACAATATCATCAGTATTAGGATGTAATACCATCTAAAAGACATTAATCCCTTTGAAAGAATAGGGATATACAGCACACATACTAAAAGTTTCTCAGAGACTAAAACACACCACTGGTGTGGTAATCTCCAGAGGAAGGTGGCTTTTTTAAATTAATAACTTCACATGGAGCCCTCAGTAAGTCGTTTGCAGAGTGTAGTGGTTTGCCCAGCTGAAAGCAGCACAGAGATAAGCAAGGTAACAGAGTTCACAGAATGCATCATGGCACAAGATTTGAAGCTTGGTTCTGGATGCAGTTTAATCATGTTTATTCAGCTTTGCAACACACATCTAATGAGTTATAACTAGCCATGGCTTGTTAACTCAGGCGCAGGATCAGGGAACGCAGGTAGACTTCACATGATCCTGAATTGGCTGGTACCCAATTTACCTCCCACAGTTCTGCATCCACTGTGTGGAGGCTCCATCACAACCACCACAGCTGGACTACATTTGCCAGGGTGTATTATCTCCATGTGCTCCTTAGAACAAATGATTTTGTGTTACATGAAAGCAGAGAGACTGATGTGATGAGGTTCTTTGAAAAGCTAATTTAATGCAGACAAAATATTGTGATTTCCCTGAACACCATATCTAAACTTACCATTGCCTTCCTCTTCATTTCTTCAATTTGTCTCATGGGTCTGAAAGCTTAAATTTGCCACTGCAAAGAAGCTGCTAAGTAAAACTAGCTATATAAGATGCCTACTCAAGAGAGTAACAGAACAGGTAAAAAACACTTTCTTTGAATGTGGAGAAAGAGGTTACAAAAATCACATAATGGGCTGGAAGGGACCTTTAAAATTCAAGTCCAAACCCCTCTGCCATAGACATCTCCAACTACATCAGATTGCTTTCTGGGCTGCAAAAGCACATTTCCAACTCATGTCCAATTTTTCATCCACCAGTATCCCCAAAGTCCTTCTCCTCAGGGCTGCACTCTATCCTTTCATCACCCAGTTTGTACTGACATTGGGAATTGCCCCAACCCATGTGCAGGACCTTGCATGTGACCTTGTTGAACTTCATGAGTTTTTTACATGGGTCCACTTCTCCAGCTTGTGAAGGTCCCTCTGGATATCATCCCTTCCCTTTAGCATATCAGCTGAATCACTCAAGTTGTGTGTTCATGTTCTGCAAAGCACATAAGTTACACTATGTGCTACTAAACATTGCTTTTGTACCTGTGTGGTTCCAAATTGTTCTGACTAGGTCTTAAGTAGGCTATTTTAAACCTTACAGGTATAGATGCAATTAAGGGGATTGTGGACTAAGCCTAGTCATCAGGCCTCAGCAGCAGTTATGCATTGTCAACCTTAATTTAATGTCCTGGGGAAATAAGAAAAGGCTGATTGCTCTCCTAAATAAACAGCCCAGGTAACTCATTAATAGAGCTGCACTGCCTGTTTTGTCACTCTGCTCACAGTGCCTTAGGCAATAGTGAGAAGAATAAAACTTCAGAAAAATGAACAATTCAGAGAACCTGGCAAAAAAAAAATTAGTGTGACTTGTGCAGGGCTGGATCCATCACTATCAGCTATCAGAGTTCACATCTAAAATAAAAAAGGCCAATACGTTGGCATGTGTCCCAGCTGGTGAGCTGTCAAGGGCACCAAAAAAATCTTTCTGGTGCCTCACAACATAAGTCTTCCTGAGAGGATAAAAAAAGAGAAACTGGATAACTAACAGTAAAGGAATAAGTCTTAAAACAAAAATAGATGTAAAACAGTGGGTGAAACTGAGGGGATACTTCTCCAATCCTAATAGTTCTGTTTCCCACACAGTCACATTTATTAAAGAATCCCTGAGACCACACTGCTAGCAACTACTGTTAAGCCGCTGCAGCTACTCTATAACCATAGTCCATCGAATAATATAAGATAATTTATTGTACACTCTGTGCTTAGTGTTGCTACTTTTACTTCTAGAAATAGCTTTGGCTCATTTGGGCAACATATTCTACTTTTGACTAAAATAACAGCTTGAGACCTGATTGATGTGGGAGTTTGAACAGACAGCAACTGCCAACCTGGGATGCTCATCAAAAGCTAGCATTTAGAAAAAAAGTTCATTCATTGTATGAGAAGCTTTTTTGCTCTGTGAAGAGCTGTGGTACATAACACTGTGACTAGCCACAACCATCATTCAGCAAAGACACACTCTGCTAAGACAGAAGAATTTTAATTACACTGGACTCTGCTACTCTTGTATTTTCATCCAGGAAAGGCTGAAAAAGCAAGTACTGTAAATAGCGACAAAACTTTCCTAATAAAAACTTCTCAGGAACTTTGAAGGCCAACATTTTGTGAATTATGGCTGCTCTGAAGCAGGCCACCCCCTGACACTAGTTATTTTATTGTTCACTGATACACTTGGAGGATGATTAGACCTTCTAATCACTTTGGTAATCAGTAGAATTAATTTCTCTCTTGCCCCATTGACTGCTTTTCTAAAAATATTAATGACTGCCTGTGGTGGAGCCCTTCTGCTCTCATATTAAAAACTCAGGTTATAGGGTAGCCGCCAAGGTAGATTGGAACAACTACATGAAATTTCATAAGAATTACAGATTATAATTACAACACTATTATCGCACTGTTCTATAAATTTCAACACAGCTAAATGTGATTGCAGATTACACTATCATCTCTGTAGGTATGCCCACGGAAGTAACTTTACTTATTCAGCTATCCTAATGGCAGAAATTCAAGAACTTAAAAACTGTTTTTAAGCCTTTGCAGGACTGACACCCAAGAGCCTCATGCTATACCTACTATGAATTTGGAGAAGAATATTTATCTGGAGCTTAGGGAACAGCAATAAATCAGTCAATAATAAATAAACTATCCTTTTCTTTAAGTGTAAATACAACAATTATAAGCCAAAAGAGAAAACAATGAGAGAAATTAACTTCTAAATATGCTGTGGCATAAGCTACTTCATCATTTTACTTGTACGTGTTCTGATCTGAGGACATTTGCATTACATATAAGTTAGAATAAGACAATACTATAAGTATGTACTGCAACTAAATTAAAGTAAGAATTCAAATTTCACCAGGATTTACACAAAAACCTGTCACATCAAGGAAGTCATCTGAGTTATGGAGCTCATTACTGGACTTTAGTTTGCATCTCTTCTAAGAAGAAAGACTAACTTAGTATCCTCTGTACAACACTCTAATCTGTTACCTGTGTTAATTCCATTAAGTGAAACCTGTTAACTTCATCAGTTAGGATATAGATTTACAAAGGTTTAAATCTACTAAGTGTTTACTGAAAAGGGGGTTATCTGTTTTTACGGAAAGATAATAGCTGAAGCAAGTCCTTATGTCAGAAAGGTAGCAGATGCTCTCTTATAGGAGGAGTCTTTTAGCAAGGAGCAATTGCAAATTACTGAAAAATACATACAAAGGAATCATAATGTCACATTGCTATCCTTACAATAGCTGCAAATATAGCCAATGGAAACAGGCACGGCTCAGCCTACCTTGAAGACAGAGTTTGCTTGGCAACCTATGAACAAAAGGGCTAGAAAAGTAACAAAAGAGAAACCATTGCCTGGCTTAGTGCCATGTATGTCAGTGATTTTACAGAAACCAGAAGCTGTGAGAAAAAGAATCCCATGGCCAAATTATCAGAAGGAAAACAAGCAAAAAAGCAGAATACATTTTAAAAGATTTGCTTGACCACCATCATGTTTTATTTAAAGAAAATAAGAGAGACCATAGCAACACACAACATTCTTACGTAACATGTAGCTCAGATGAATTACTGAATGTACAAATCAATACCTGTCTGCCTTCACAGAACAATGCAGGTGGTTTGACAGAGAGTTTTAAGCACTTTCTGTAATGAGCACAGCAGAGCCACTGACACTTTACTTTGAGAGTGAAAGCTGTTTCAAGAGTTCTGACCAGAAACTTTGCAGCACTGAATAAAAAAAAATGAGTTGTTCATCTCTCCAATAAGGATGAGACAGAAAATTTTCCTTATCAGCTCTAAAACCTCCCAACCTCCTCAGAAAAAATCTGGGAGCAGAACTAACCCTACCCTGAATACATGCTTTTGTTTTCTATACTCATCTCTGGAAACCTGACACAGTCAAGATGCATTGGATTACAGAGCAAAATCTGTTACTCATATGCTATGACCCCAGTGCATGTATGGATCTGTGCTGATCCACCAACTACATGCCTTGAGCATTCGCAACAGACCTGACCCCTTCCAGATCATGTGGATTCATTGCCCAGTCACACACTGCTCAGTTTAGTGCTCTGTTGCAGAGGTGGTTGTATCAGATTATCAGACAAACACACCACACTAAATCACATTAAAAGGCAATAGATAGGGTGCAAAATCTCCCTGTAAAAATATCCAATCCCTCAACTCAGAGCTTATGTGTGAGTCTCTGAGAACTTAGATTGTATTTCTGAAGTAATCTGCCTCTATGTGTACCAGGTTACTATTGTAAATAGGGTATACCCTCCTATACCACAGCTTTTAGAAAAAGCAATCAAGCTAGGAAAACACTGCCTTCAAAATAGAAAATAATTTCAATTTTCCATCACAGGTGACAGTAGGAACTGGGAGAACTATATGATACAGATAAATGAAAGCAATGGAGAAGATAGGTTTTATTTCTCAGACCCTTGCTTATGACACAGACTAATATTTTTGCAAATGCCAATACATGACACTTGGATTCATAATTTTTTTCCTTGAAGCCTTTTCTTATAGCCCCTCTCCCCCTTTTATTTTTGTTTTAACAAACAAGGAGGTCTAGTGCAAATCCAAGCAACCTATAGATTAATTATTTCAATTAAAAAATACAGTGACTGTCTAGAACTGACAGTAGGAAAAACAAATTATGTCCTCAGCAGCCATCGTGACTATTCAGTTGTCTGCTGAATACTGTCAAGATCTACTATCCTTAAATCTCAATGACAGTCTCCACAGGGAGACTGCAGAAAGACTTATATCCTCTTTCTGTCCAGTCCTTGAGCCCATCAGGTATAAGTGAGCTCTAACCCAAAAGCTATGTAACCATGCCAACACAGCACCAAGGCGAGGATAGCATACCATACTTCTTAACAAGGTACATTATTTTTACCTCTGTCTTTTCCTCATGTCAATATAGCCTTTGGCTGCCTGGTTTGTCTTTTTTCATTCTGCAGGAGAGGAGGACACATAACTGCTGCTCTTAGATTGACACGCTTCAGGGTATTTCTTGTTCCTGTGTAGTTTCTTCCAGTCAGTAACTAACCTAGAACCACAGCCTGCAGACATTTGTTGTTTACGATGTCTTATCGATTTTATTGTCAGCACCTTCAGGAACAAGCCTTAATAATGTTTTAAACATTCACCTGGTATGCAAACGGTTTCCTGACAAGACAAAAGAGATCCATTTAAAGAGAGAAAAAGGACATAACTGTTCATAATGTCACCAAGGTCATATTCCTTAGAAAACTTGCATGAGCAATATTTTAATACAGCAAACCCCATATAATTTCACAATTTCATTTAATTCCTGAAATTTAAGATTGCCAAAATATAGGTCGTTGTATGTGGATAGAAGCTAGCTGATCTTTGTAAGATTAAAATCGGAAAAGCTCTTTGATTTCATTTTCATATATCAATACTCAAAGCTTCAGAAAAACTTTGCGCTAAAGGCTTTCTACATTATGCATGCAATGCATGCTTAAAGGACCAATTTTTGTTTATTAATTATTTAAGCATTACAACTGTAAGAAAAAGTCTTTTGAAAATAGTTGAATGTAATTTCATACACTGGAAAAACTAACATAAAAAGTAGTTTGGAAAATAATTCTTTTTTGTACATTCTTAATAGTAATACAGAATATTGCTCCATCTAGTATCTAGAAATGTCATATATCACATTGCTAACTATGAAGATACAAAATGAAAAAATACTAAAAAAACAAACGCACAAAAAATAGAAAGCTAATGTTTAATGCCTTGCTGTTGAATGTAAATATTATGATTTTGCTGCAGATTAATGTCTCTTTTCTAATTAGACCAAACTCAAAAGAGAGGCAAATTAAAGCAATGTGTTAGGGTTCAAAAGTAACCCCTATAGTAAGTATTAGTATAAATCTCATTTCTGGAGGAAGAAAATTGCCCCTACAAGTGGGAAGAAGGAAAAGATGGTTTCAAGAAAATAAGGAAAAGAATAAGAAGCTACAGCCACTGCCTTTAGAGAACAGTTGTTCAGTTTAAAAACCTCACCATTTTCCATGGCAAAAAGCACATTCCTTTGGGTTTACCTTTAAGCCTACAGGCCACAGAGAGTATAAACATAAATTTGTTACGTTGTTGGTGGTTTAAGTAAGCACCTTTTTTTTTTTCCTCTATTAAAGAAGAATAAACAAAAGTTGTCCAGCCCAAACACCCTGCTCAAGCAGAGCCACCTACAGCTTGTTGTTCAGGACCATGGACAGATGGTGTTTCAGTATATCCAAAAAGAGTCACTCCTCAGCCTCCCTGGACAACCTGCGCCAGCAGTCACTCACCTTCACAGTACACAAGGGAGCAGCACCCTCACAGACAAACTATGCTTCCTTGCCCTACCATTTACAGCTGCAGTTGACAAGCGAAAAAAATAGCACCTTCATAAAACATATTATTTCCTGGAAATATTCCATATTACCACAAGATCCTGTTCATCTCATTTAATCATGTTAACACAATGGAGGAAATCTAATCCTTTGAGATGCATCAGTGGGTATGCATTTGATACTGTCATTGATCTGTGCACCTCCATTTCTTTTGGTCCTTTATATCCTTTAGATTTTCCTTGCGAGTTGCTTGCATGCACAGAGGTTTTAAGGAGTCCAGTCCAATCTTTGGCTTGAAGGTACAATTCGTCTTGCAAAATTCAGTCTTGTTCAGATACCAGCATTTTATAATTTCTTTAATGGCTTATCAGTTATTAGCTAAAAAGTTTTGGTCCTTGTTATTTCCTCCATTAGCATCTGTTTGTTCAATTTATGTATCTGTATGTTTATCACTTCCCTGCTTGTTATTCCTAATTCAATGAAGCAGATATTCTCACATTCCAAATACGACAGATTTCATCAGAAACACACTCAGCTTAAGAACAATTTCCTTAACTTTCCATTCATAGTGACCCAAGAGACATGAAAATCAGAGCCAAAACAGACCAAAAAAAACCCCCAAGATATAAAAAAGTAACCAAACCCAGAGAGTAATACACTAAACCTAACAAACAGAACGGAAAGGAGGGTGAGAGATTTCAAGCCTGAGGTAACTTAAAATGTTCCTTCAGTTAGACTACTCTTTTAAACACTGTTTTATTGCTGAATTATAACTAAATTATGTTTATTTTGATGAATCAAAGAAAAAAGTGCTAGACATCTCTAAAACCAGGAAATAAATCTGTCAGCATGAATTCTAATCAGAGCTAGAATAATGTGATAAGCAATGAAAAACCAACGCACTAATTTTTGCAGAAGTAAGAAACAGATAGCTGTTCAGCATCTACCATGCAAGAACATGGATAGAATCTGGGTTACTAGAGAATGTAGTTGTTAAAATACAAATCAACCCCTCATTTTCCCAAAACAGATAAACAAAATTTGCCTGAATTTTACACATGGCTGTTTTAGATGAGAACTCAAAAGCATTTTATCCATTATCCATTTATGATGAAATTAAAATTTTGCTTCAATAAGATACATCCATTTCTAACACACTGTTGCTCTGATTAACACCTGACTATGAAGCACTTTAGAGACATAATTTTCTGTCATCTTCTTTTACATGAGCAAAACCCACCTTCTCTTAAACACATGGAGCGTTCTTCTTCATCTAGAAGAAAACAGTACTGCTTTTCTGTGAATACTCTTAATCTCATGAACTACTTTAGAAGCTGATTTACAGCCTCTAACATGGGAGCTGCCACCATGTTAATGTACCAGTTCACATGTTAGCCTGGATTTAACAAATGTGTAGAATTCTAGGAATATGGGCTTCCTCAGCTACTTGGAGATTTAATAAGGTAAAAGTCTCTTTTATGTCTACCTAACCACTTTTAAACACTATAACTATTTTATTTCAGTAAATTCATCAAGGAGAAAAAAAAAAAAAATTAAAGAGATCTGAAGGACATCCAATCTACTGTTACTCTGCCTTAGATAACAACAATTTTGAAAGTTAATTTACATTCCAACAATTTTCTCTTGGTACCAGAAGAGCTGGGTTTACAAAACATGCTCTTATTACTCCCCTTTCACTGATTTATAACCTTCCATCAGCAAACAGCAATTGCCAAATACGATCATTTCTAAGAGTCTATGATGGCCAGCAGTCCATAACGTACAAATTGAGAAAGACAACCTAGTTTACAAGCCAACTCCACCTAGTAAAATCCTCCCAGATATCTGCATAATTTGTAGAAAATTATTCCAAATGCTCCTCCAAATTTAAGTCAGCTAATCATTTCTATACTAAGATAGGAATGATTGTGATGGCCAAGAGGCCTTATGCCAAAGGAAAGCTCGGACTCAAACAGAGAAAATCACAACTCTATAAAAGGTAATTACCAGCTACTGTGCAGTGCTAAAGCACTTCTATTAATATCCAGAAAAGCTTCACTCCCCCAGAAGTCTCACACAATCACATCTTCTATATGCTCAGTATTGATTTCAGCTGCTCTGAAATCAAACAATAGTTTCAATACATCATAAGGATGGAACAGATCAAAACAGAAGAACATGATAGTACTAACAAAGACAAGAAAAATACATGAATGCTATGTGTGGATTATCCCTGTCCTTTTTCCCCCCATCATATTCTTTGAAAGACCAGCCCTTTAAAGTTCTTAAAATAGTAAACCCCCTTCATAAACTGAGACGAGAGAGAAGCTGCTCCAAGCAAAGCATAACATGCAGGTAGAAATGCAGCTTTGGTGGCTATTGCTCACTGGATTTTCATCATTTGTATCATTTGGGATTTTTTCTTTTCACCACTACTTAACATATGCAAAAATAAGCTTGTATTGCACTTGGAAAATACCAGAGGCACATTATATATTCTTGTATGTTGCTGTGGTTATTCCTAATCTCATGTGCAAATCACTAGCCTTCTTTTTGTAGCTTTTTTCTTTTTTATAAACAATTTCCATTCCAACTAGAAGACTTCTGGAGTTCCTGATATTCTCTGTTTATTTATTTCCTGATATCCCTTAGTGATCTTCACTAAAATTTAAAAACAATAAACAGCAAGCTTGCAGTAGCAAAACTTCACCTCCCTCTCTCTCTTTCTCCTTCCCCTCAGGTAGTGTTTCATGGTGAAAGAGAAACTTTTAGAAGAGCAAGCAGGTGTTTGATGAGACTCTGAGATGGACCTGTATTCATAAGATCCTTAATTTCCTTCATCAACCCAAAAATACCAAAAGGTCTGGCTTCAGATCTGCTGATGCTGCCCTTGCTGCAGGCTGACCCTGGGTTTCTCTGACCAAGCTGCACTGACTGTATGCCTATTTGCTCTCAGTAAAAGTCTGATCATCTGTTTTCAGAAGTTTCATTTCATGCAGCATGCAATAATCAGGGCAAGATAGTAAAAGAAATTACTAATGCAGTGGTCAAATTAAAAAAAAATAATTGTTTTTTTTTCCCCCCATGGTAATTTTTTTTTTTAATCTTTTAATAGCAATACCTCTTTGCATTTCAAACAAAAGTCAAAAACAGTTCTCTTGCAAGCTGCTTTCTACTTCTGTAGTTTTCTCCAAATTTAAAGTAAACATGGCTCCTGCAATTATTCTTAAAAACCAAAGAGAACTGCTACCCTTAACTTGTGATCAATGCCTACCATCACCTAGTCTAAATTGCAAGCTTACAGCCTAATCAGACTTACAGGCATGTAGATTTGACTGACCTTCCTGATTACAAAATACTATTTTCTTACTGAATTACAACTTTTCTTTTCTCCTAAAGGAACTTCAAATTGAAAAATATTTTTCCTGGCCTTTTTCTTTAAGGCAGCACAATTTGTTATTTTTCTTTTTCTTCATTATTGTAATTGTATGGGGACCCTGTTAGGTCTTTTGGGGAAACAGAGTTTTTATCCAGCATTCTGATTTACCTGAAAAACTCAGATATATTTGATCTTTACTAAAGTAAGTTGCCTTCATACACCACTGTTTTCTCTAAGATTTTCCAGATCATGGTAACTAAAATCCCTACTTTTAAAACTAACCCAGGAAAACATATCATAAAATCTCATGTTCTCATGTTATCCATTGTGCAGCATTCATTATTATTATTTGTTGGTCTGTAACATTTAGAAGCTCCAAACAGGGATGACAGATGTGCATGAAAGACAATCCATTTTCCAAGTAGCTTAAGACTTGTATTTAATCAAATTCAGTATCTTAAACTTTTGGCACAGACAACTGAGACTGTCACAAAAGCCAGAAATAAAACAGATCCCAGCAGGAAAAGAAAAGCCAACAAAAGGGATGAAGCAAGGGAGCCTGAAGAAGTATTCATTAGAAAGCTAATAGACTAGGCTGTTAAAAGAAGATCAAAGAAATAAGATAAAACAGAGAAGGAGAAATGCACAAAGCAGTGACAACTTATTTAACTTTGAGAAGCATTCAAGCTCAACACATCTGCCACTATTATATGAGAACAGACAAGAAGGTAAAACTTGAATAGAAGGTTTTTTACGTATCAGGATTTTCAGTAATTTTCCCCTGCTTACCTGGACTGCGAGACCCATCAAAGTATGGTTTGGCTCCCTTCTTCCCACGCCATATTTTAAAAGAAACAGTTAAAGGGAAAGGAGGATAAGACTGCTGAGAGGTGAGCAGACAGCTACACTTTGTCCTGAAACATATCAGGCTCCTAAATTCCCTAATATATACTGCCAAGTTCAAACAGGTCTTTACCCTTACAGATTTAAATAGTCCCATCTAATGTGTATCTGTCAATTTATGACTGCTTCTGTGTTTTTGCAAGATCAGCAACTTGGCTGTTGAGAATAGATAGTGGAGTTATTAATGACAGATAACTACTCAGATGACCTGCACCCTTTACAAAGCCTGTGGTCTTGATGCAAGAGCTGAGACATGCACCCACACAACACCATGCTCTGTCTTAAGTACTGGGCTACAGCACAGTCTAGGTAAGAGGTCCTGTTAACTGGCTCACTGTGCATGGGTTTCTGAGACACCCTCACGTGATGAGCTGTCATTTCAAATAAAGTTCTCCAACAATACCTCAAAGATCAGTGTATTTCTCTTAAAATGAACATAACCCCCTAGTTAAATGCTAATTTAGTTTTGTATGTATGACTTGACTTTCATTCTCAAAGTTCTTTCCATAAAACAGAGCATAACATCAAGTAAGGAGCAGAGATTTGACATTGTACAAGCAGCAGCAGACATGTTAATATGCTTCCCACAATAGCATAAATAATTAAAATTGCCCTATGACACATCATGTGCCACTTTTCAAGCAACCAGTTCCTTGATTATCAAATCATGGTAATCAGTGCAAGGCCTGTTCTTTCGTCTAGTAGAGTTTTACATCTTAGTCCTTTACTGTTGCATAAAAAGATCAGAGCTATAAAGATGAAATACACTTTTGAGACTTGGCCACTGCGGGCTTTGGCACTGCTATGTAATAAACATGACTCATTTGAAAGAAATGTTTCATTAGAAAATAATGATAAATGTATGATACCTAAAAGAAAATCTCAATGTAAACTTTTACAAACAGTTATACACATACAAAAACTTTCCAATACTTTAAAAAGAAAATACTACACCAGAACCCTTTCATATGTATATGTGTGTGTGTGTTTGTGTGTGAAGAAATGGTTTTAAAGTCTAAATTCCGCGCCTGTTATCATGAGACTACAAAATAATCACAGAAAGCAGAATTTCACCATCACCCCCATCCCTTCACGCCTCCTTTCTTTGTTTCTGGCTGGATCTACATTTCTGTTCCTACTACTTGCCTTTTCTTCTTAAATCAGCTTGAGAGGGAATGGAAAGAAAGGCCTTCTGGATCATATTCAAGTAACCCTCAGGCATTGAAAGCCTTGATAAGGTTAGCATAGTACATATTGCCCACTCCACAAAAAAAGGCAAATTTGCCATGATCTGAAAGGCATTTGGGGAAACAAAAGAAAAAGAAAATAAAAAACAAACCCAAAGATAATTTCAATTTTAAACACAGTTTTCAGTCTCTCTGGGCATCCTTCTTATTTCACGCATTACACATAGAAGGGAGAAAACCTTCTACACACATCTGTGAAAGACAGAAAACCTTTAGAAAACACCGCTATCAAAATTAATTTTGAGTTAGTAACAATAGAATTTTCAGTTTTATGATCCTTAATATAGTTAGTGTAGTTCCATTAATATAGTCTCTAGGCTGAGTATAGTTTACTTACTAAAAACATAGGACGCATTCTCAGAAATCTAAAACTTCTGTGTAACTACTAGTCACCTATTCTTCTGGCTGAATACCAAAGAGTAATGATACCTTACTCGCCAAAAGAGCTTCTGAAATTGCTTAACTTGTGTAGCACAAGTTACAAGGTCTTATATTTAAAGGACAACTTCAAGTGTTAGAATTCTGCAAACTATCATATACTCATGAATTAACAGAAATTGCATGTAAGATTTTTATTAGGAAACATTTTGGTCTCCTTGTAGGCCTGATGGCCCAACCAGCTCTGGGAGAAAACACATACAGCGTGTATTTGCAAAGAGATAGTATCACATGATCCACATTCAAGCAAAAAGTAAGCATAAAACACTCGGCCTGTGCAGGCTTGCTTTAATACATGCACCATTTTCCACCCCCTTCTCTTCCTCAGCGTCAAAGGACACTGGAATTCCTCCTCCATTCACCTTCTTCTACACACACACACACACACACACACACATCAACTTTCCTGTTGTGACCAAAACAACCAAAAAAATTCTTCTGCTTCAGTGAAATTTCAACATTACCTTAAAATGAACTACCAACCTAAGTTTCACTACAACACAACAGATGAAAAACTAGATTTCCAAGATAACTGTTCCCTCCATGATGCATCTTCACTAAGGCAGTTTCCACAGGAAGACTGCACTGCATTTATTTTATACTTTCAAAAATAACACAACCCATGACAATACTTTTGAAGTCTGGTCTAATTATTCTTTAAAGTATCTCTCAAAGTACGTATCTAAATTCCTTGCTTCATTCATTGTACAGCCAACAGAAACTCAATTTTCCAAACTTTATTCCTGCTTTTTCCTAATTATTTGAAAATGGTTCATTTTCTGCTCTGATGTTTCACGAAGCCTTTCATCTTTTTAAAGACGATAAGAAAGGCCATATAAGAAGACAAAAAGTCTTTCCTTTACCAATATACCTTCTTTGATGCTGACCAAAATAGCTGCTTATAGAAAATAACAGCTCAAGAAGTGAATTTTAGTTTTGAAAAAGGATTTATCCTTATATCAGTAGTGTGTATTTTTCATCATTCTAATGAGCTCATACAGCAATAAAAAGCTAATATTTATCCAAGCAGAATTAACTTTTTTAAACAAATTATTATTAGATCTTAACTTCTGAAGGCATATTTATCAGCTGTATCTTCTGATATTATTTACATTAGCATAGGCAATTAATAGTGAACGTACTTCATCCTCTGCCAAGAAGAATGTTGTAATAGATTAGCAATTTGCTAAGAAATTGGGAACAATTCAACATGCAAGGAGTAATGACAATTCAGAGGACCATTTTAGCTATTTCCTGGAAAAGGACTTCTAAAAAGTTGATTGTGTGACATACTAAGCTGTACCATTTACAAGCACCTTAGGAACAATAAATATTGAAAATAGAAACCAAGATCATTCACAGGCTGGTCAGCCTTTGAAATACTTTCATTCTCTGTAGGGATGTCCTACTGAGTAGGAAACACAAAGAATGAAAATTTACCACATCTAATAATCCATGTTGAAATAAAATAATCCTTTCATTTTTACTCCATGTTTTGTTATGATCAGCAGATGGAAAGCTATAAGCATGATACAATACAAAACATTTAAGACTGATCCTTAGTTCCAAGACTTCAGCCTAACCCCTGTGACACTACTCTGTAGAGATTCCCGAAATCTCAGGTAATTTTGAGATACAGTGATGGAAGCAATGCTAAACCTCACCCAAGTTATTTATAAGGCGACCCTGTTTTTTTCAGAATACAGAGAGTTAGGAAGTTATAGTGACAACTGTTCTCTGATAGCCACCTTTTTGCAACCTTTGCCTGTAACTACAGCAACAGCAGTAATATCCTCAGCAATAAATGAAGCAATGAGCTGTAAGTTTGGGGTTGTTTAAAACTTATAAAACCAGTGGCTTATCAGGGCCCTGCAAGAACCTGCTTTTCTGTCTTTTTCAGCTCAGCTATTACACAGTTATAATTCTTCACTGGAACCGTTGGAAATTTCCCTGTGCTACCAGATTAAGAACTCATTAAACAAAAGAAACAAAAGGAAACCCTGTATTTTTTAACAATATTTTTTATAACAAATTATTGATGTGAGGTATTTTTAATCTGATATAAAAATGTTTCCCCTTATCAATTTTGCACCCAAATAGACAGCCTGAGACCATTTTTAAGGCTTTATAGTGAGAGTAAAGTAGACTTTGCAGTATCTAAAAATCTACAGAAGCTTTAGCATACTTCACAAACTTCATTTAGTATCCATTTTGACTAAACCTCTAGGCAAAATGGAGATTTAGGTAAAACAGACAAACCCCTTTCTCTTCCTCAAAATAAGGCAAATGCATAATTCTCCTTACATTTAGATGGGATAAGCAAACAAGCAGCAACAGAGGGAACTTAACAAGCCTTTAAAATGTAAGTTCTTTAGTTCCACCTAAGTCTGGCTGCATACATCAACATTTGAATTCATTAGGACAGTATCTGTGGAGTTCTTGTGATCCACTTTTTGCCATCAACTTCTGTAACTCCATCCTTTAAATTCAAGTTCCCTGCTGACATAACCACCTGACCCACAATCTGCCATTCTGAAGGCATACTTATTTTTTCTTACTTGAATCTTCATTAGAATTTCCTAGCTCTCCTTCAAGAATGTAGGAAGTTTTTAACCAGCAATAGGTACATTTAAAAAAATACCTTCCTTCTATGAGACAAAAACATAAAAGCAACATACATACATATAAGTGCATATATACACATATATTGCACTGCATATGTGCATATATACATATAAATTACGATGTAAATTATGAGCCTTTCAATTATGAACACAAGTTACAAGAAAATCTCAGATTGCTGAGGGAAGAGTGGGTTGTCCATAGAATGAGAATGTACAATACTTGTGTCAATCCTAGTAGTCAGTATTTTTTAACCAGAACACAGAAGTTAATAATTTATCACATTTGTATCTCATTTGCATTCTGATCTGATACTTCACCTGCTGAGAAGCTGAGCTAAACTGAATTTGAGTTATGGAAAATGGACACATGGGCTACAGAAAATTAACCTTTTTCTCTCCCATGGTTCTTCAGTACTACATGGGCCACAAGGAGTTTGAATAACTCTTAGAAAGTAGGACATACTCAGGTAACTTCTCTGCAGGGTTAGGCCATTAAAGAACTTGCTTACTAATGCAATTTCTCACATCAAAAATGGGATAATTCATAGGATTTCTTTCTGAAGGTAGGAGAAATAGCTACTAAAAAGCTGATTAAAAGTTCAGAGTACAGTTCATACAAATAGCTTCAACCCTTGATACAACAGAAGGTTACATGGTTGATACAATATTTAGGTTGCTTTGTTGGTTGTTTTCTTGTTTGTGGTTTGGGGGTTTTGGATTTTTTTGGGGGCTTGTGGTTTGTTTTTTTTGGGGGGGTGTGTGGTTTTGTTTTGTTTTGTTTTTTAACTAGGGACTTGCTATTTTAGTTCAAGCCATGGTTACTGTTATGTAAAGTAAACTGATTTGGTAAAGTAAAACTAATCAGTAAAGTGAACTGAATTGGGTTGTTTTCATGAAAAATCAGCAATTTAATAAATAGCTTCTGTTCATTTAAGGTTACAAATTGGATATCTAAGGCAGCACTTTATCCACCACTGAAGTGCAGCCATCTGCTTTATAGTAGGCATTTATACAGAACAGTTGAGAAATGAAGAAAAATATTATGGCAAACTGAGAAGAAAAATACAGACATCTTGAACAGAATGCTGAGAACAGCTTCCCTCAAGCAGTCAAGAGCTGCACTTCCCACAGCCTGAAGGCCAATAGCTATGAACTTTGGACCCTAAAAATTGAGCACATAAATCCATATTGAGACAACTAAACACATCATTGTATTTTTAGCTGTTGAGCATCACTGTTTTCAAGAGGAGGCTGTATATGTCAACTATTAAATATTGACTTAAATCAGTTAACTTTTCCCCCCTCTTACTCTTTAAAGCTACAACCGTGGTCTGCACTG
This sequence comes from Psittacus erithacus, assembly GCA_009867235.2. NCBI lineage: Eukaryota > Metazoa > Chordata > Aves > Psittaciformes > Psittacidae > Psittacus > Psittacus erithacus. The sequence goes on from WYDI02041242.1 coordinate 20,812, forward strand.
GCTTCCACTGGGAATATGTGTGTCTACGGTATGATGCATTTTGTTTTACCATTTTGTAGCCCACAAAATTTTGTTGCTTGTAGTGAATAACACTTCCAGGTGGTCTGTCATGCATTTTTATGTGTTATCTAAAATTCTGTCTGGCATTACAGCAGACACAGAGACATCTTTTTCCAATATAATTTTCCATCTGAAAAGGGATTTTTGCTTGCTTTCTTTAGCAGCATTAAATAACTTCTGAGCAGCTTGTTTCAGAAACAGATGCTTAGTGTAAAGCCTGATTAAAAATACTTCAGAATATACCAAATATTGTTATGAGTAACTAGAATGTATTTTAATAGCGTATTAAAAATTATAACCCAAAAAGAATACAGTAGGAGTCTAATTATGGACTTGCTAATAAGCAATGTAGTCTCCATACTTTATTTCTCTATAATTTACCCCTTCCATCTGCTGGATATTACTGTGACATATCAACATGCCTTAAGATAAGACAGCATCCCCCAGGCTTTTAAAATAAGAATCAACTATCCTCCCTCAGCAGCTGAAGGAAATAGTTTATCAAAGTAATAGTTTGGCTTTCCTCCATCAAGAGATACGTAGGTTTTTCCAGAGAGCAAGTTATCCTCTTAAAATAGCTTGATAAATGCCTGGATGGTCATCAAGAGATTTTGCTGTTTAGTCACTTGGAAGAAACACACAATCCAGTAAAAACAATTAAGGACCAGGTATGATGCATGGTATACTTGCTGTATTTTCAATAATAGTGTATGTATTGGGTTAACATACCGAATAATAGTGAGACTTGTGCATTTCTCCAAATCGGGTCTCAAAGAAAATTTAGAAAGAACCTTTAAAGAGGCTGTATTAAGCCTAAACATATGGTTAACTGTTAGAAATACCTTGTTAGAAAGTCTCCACACATTTTCCTGCAAGTACACTATTTAGCCTTTATATATCACTCCATTTCTTTTGGCATGAAGACTGGAGTTCATAGATGTAAGTGTATTATACATATGCTAAACCAATTCTTTCAATGTCTCATCTAAAGTTAAATATTTTCAGATAGTAATCTTACTTCAGGACAAACACATTTAAACACAAATATATTACGGTAGGCCTCAAAGACTGCGGTCAATCATAAATGCTTAGTCTAGATTCACCTAGGAAATTGCTGCATGTTTGAACAAAAAAAGTTTACCACCTTAGTTGTTGTGTGTAGAGTGAGGAATCTAAGATTTATTGATAAATGTTGAACGTTAAAGATGTTTTAAGTGACCTGAACAAGGTAAACCATATTTTTCTCTCTTTTAAAACAGAGCACTAAGGATTACAAAAATCTGCAATGCATACATCTTTTAGATATGTCTTTTTTGCTCAGGACTGCAAGTTTATTCAGCTTTCATGACACTGACAGCATTGTTTTGCCTTTGCTGGATACACATGAATATCATCTGAAGCTTAACATTATGAATCCAGCCTGTTTCCCAGGGTCCAAGATCAGATCTTCAGCTGTGTTAAAGACAGTCATCAAGGTTAAGCAAGTCGCATAAGTTTCAGCAGGACAATCTGATTTTATCACCCATTCTAAATATTTATTTTAAAAATGTATTAGGATCAATTCAGCCTGTCTGAAACAAGAGAACACCAGAGGGCAAGCACTTCACATAAGTATTCCACTGACTTGAAGAAGCTTAGATAGCTTTAATTCAACTTTTAGATAAGATCAATCTACCCTCAGGAACTTATAAGAGACCCATATAGACAAGTTTTCATCGTATCAGTATCATAATTGATCCAATTTCAACTCATTCTAATTCCCAATATCATTGTAGATATTCTAAGAGCAGCTATAAAACACTGCATGCAATGACTATAAAATGTACTGTGAAATATAAAATACAGTCAGCCACCCAGGAAAAAAAAAAACTGTGATTTTAATTGCAGAAATCAACTTCTTTAATTACAGTTTTCTAATACAGTTACTGGCATAGAAGCTATTATTGTTCCCAGTTCAGTTTCAGGGTATAATGAAGCTTATATGCAAGTCCAATTTAAGTTAGGCATAGCAAGACCTGTATCATATCATCTTGGTATAGATGACTTTGGAATAATCTTTGACTGTTCTCATAAGTGTAAAATATTAAAAACTGTCTAAAAAGAAAGTTACCATTAGCTATGTGAAATAATCAAAACAAGGAAGGCACTTGCATCCCAATCAATAGTAACACGCAAAAATACAGCAAATTATACTCATATAAATCTACAAAATTCTGCCGAGACAGAAGATTGGCTATTGTTTGCTTTGTTTTTGTTTGTAGCTGATGCGTAACTGTGGTTTCATCTACCAATTAAAAACTAACTTTTCATATTTTTCTTAAATTTTATAAATTAACTACAAAGGAATATAGTCAAATAGTCATTGTATCTAAAAAATTTAATATTAACATCTTGCTATGTTAAGGCCATAGATGCCGGAAGGATGTGGTCGATTCCCTCATTCTTTGACAAGTTTACTTGGGGCAATCTTCTATTATTAGAATGCTGGCTTAATTCAAAAGCATGGCTCCTTGCACTTTGCTTCCTGCAGCTATCTAAGATGAATAGACTTTAGTTACCAGATAAGTATGATATGACTTACTGCAGATGTTATAATAGCTTTTGGCCCCTGTTAGATTTAGCTTAAAGACAGTTATTAATCATTTATTATTCATTTGGATTTTTTATTATCAAAATTTCAGTGGACGTAATAGACATAGGAAGCATGAACTTTCAACAAAATATAAAAGTATGCTTTGAAGGGAACAGATGTTCTAAGAACTTCATGCTGTAAAAAAAAAAACAAAACAAAAAAAAACCAAAAAAACAAACAAACAAAAAAAACCACACAAAAAAACCCCAACCAAACAAAAAAAAACAAACCAACAAAAAACCTCAAACATATCCATCATGAAAATCTCTGCTCAAACCAAAAGCTCAATGAAAAAACAGGCATGTCTTTTGTACCATTAGAATCATAGAATAGTTAGGGTTGGAAAAGACCTTAAGATCATCAAGTTCCAACCCCACTGCCATGACCAGGGACACCTCACGCTAAACCATGCCACCCAAGGCTC
>WYDI02041244.1:0-10818 GCA_009867235.2 Psittacus erithacus
CTTCCCTTCCCTTCCCTCCCCTTCCCTTCCCTTCCCTTCCCCTTTTTCTTCTTTCCTTCCTTTCTTTTCTTTTCTTTCTATCTCAGAGTTGGATTTGGCCAGTCTTACTTAGAACGTAACAATCTTCTGAGCCACATTTCCGTTTGTTTGATGGAAATGTGGAATCAGGAAATTCACATGCAGCCACAACTCCTAAAGAAATGACTGAGGATTAACTCTACTTTAAATTCACGGTTTACATGTAGCTATATACTGCCTCCAAGCTTCAGCAGCTTTTTTACTGGTGGCTATAGGTGACATACAGGAGAATCAAATAGCCTGCAGGACACAAGTGTCCAGAGATCCACTGGCCTTTTCCCATTTGCATTCTTTTTTCTTTCTCTAAAAGGGTAAAGTGTGCTCTGCAAGTCACTCTTCAAATATAAGCATGTGTGAATCTGACAGTATAATTTTGCCCTTAATAAACAGAATTTGTAGTGTAAGCTGTTTCAGAAGCTGCAATAAACGAGATAATTGGACATTATTCCACATTGTAACACAGACGGCCAAAATTATACCATTTAAGACACTTAAAAGGATCTGTTTGACTTCTTAAAAATATACTTTTACAATAATGAAATTCAAAGTATATACTTTTCTTCAATGACAAAGGTATTTTGAGAAATCCATCAATTATCATTCTAAACGTGTCTTTGTAAGCCTGTTTTTATTGACAAGAATACTGAAATATAATTCAAAGCTTGACTTCTAGTGGTATTGAGAATCCCCATGTAAAACATAACATTAGTCTTTGTTTACCAACACTTTTATGTCTTATGTATAAAAATCAATGTTCAATCATGTAAGATTCAATATTTTGCTTATTTATTATTTTGTCAATATGCAGGGGAAAGGCATAAATGGAACGTAAAATATTAATACAACCATTTGCAGATGTCTGTGAAATCTGATGTGTGTATGCAGTGCAATAAAATGTATATTTATTAAAAAAAAGCACAGAAACCACTGTATTATAAGTCAAGATTAAGAAATATTCTCAGTTTTGCTATACTTCTACTTCCTTGGTATTTTAAAAGCCTGATGATCTAAGAGCACACACATTTACTTATCTTTCAAAGACATAATCACACTGTCATCCATTTCAGTACCACAAAAGATGGATAGCATAACATGGACTTAAAATGGGTTCATTAATTATCAAAAAGATAAGTGTTTCATCAGGTATATACAGCAGATAATATTTATCTTTTCTCATACAGAAAAAAGATTAAAGTAATTCTTACACACATACTGGACAAGAAAAAGGCTGTACCACTGAAAGTTTCATAAAGTGACAGTAGATAATACACTCTGCCACTAAAGACAACCTTACACAAACACAACTGCAGATGCCTTCTATCACATTCAACTTTGGCAGCTAAATACCAGAATGAAACCATATATTCCAACTTTAACTATTTCATAAACTTCCTTCTGCGTCTCAGCAATTACACACGCACAGAGACTGATCTTCAAAAGTTAGTGTTTCTGCTGCAGTATTTGATGACTACGTGATAGCTATGGAGTAAATAATTTCATTAACTATATAACACAATGATACATGAAAACAAATACCATGACTGTGACAATCTTTGAAAGGAAATATCAAATCCATCTAGGTATTACTAGTGAAACTGCTATGTGAAGTAAAGAAATACTACTGTAAACCTGCAGAAAAGAAACTCTGACAAAATAAAATGAAACTTGGGTTATTCTGTCTTATATTTATCAAGGTTCTCATCTGAAATGAGACCAATAAGAAACCAAAAGCCTCCTGAGAAATAACTGACTAAAAATATACTGTCATGAGCTGGAGAATGCATATTATGTTTTTAATTCTTTTTCATTTTTTTAAACCAGTGTTTCATCTTAAACCTTTCCTCTGAACTATGTTCCCAAAGTTGAGTCTGCAGCTGCAATTATCAGTAAATGAGAAAAATCAATAACTAAGAGAAATCATTTCTCAGTTATAATTCCCCAACGACTATGCATTATGTTTGTAAAGATACTCTTTCACAGGTCGTGTTACCCTTTATTTTCACTGGAAATAGTTTTGGGAGAAATAGTTGGTTGCCTAGATATACAAAAAAATCACCATCATTTGTAGTATAGAATTTACATGCAAGTAGCATCCATTTTACTAAGAATTTTTAGTCTCTTATAGATACATATTTTAAGAGTTTTACCTGTCATGACAGTCTTTTCAATTATAAAATTGAAGAAAAGCAGAAACATTCTTCTTAAAGACACCCCAAGCCAAAACCTTAAAACAACTCCTCTCTCTTTCCAACTACAACAGCAAATCTGGAGTGAGGAAATAAAAGCAGTGCTTACAAATAACACCAGATATGGTTTTTAGATTTGGGCTCAATCAAAAAGCAGTGAAAGCAATGGAGACTCCCATTAGCTTTACTGAACACTGGATCATATTCTTAATACCAGTCAGTAAATTATGTAACTTACAGTATTGCTTATAATTTACTACACATTGCAAAACTAAATTGTTACCTAATTTTCCTTAAGGTAATTTTGAAACTGAGACAGCTGATTTACATGTTACTTACAAATACATGCCTTTTTTGAATATTTTTTATGATCTGTTCCCACAGACATGATTTACAGCTCTAACAGTTGTAGAAATAAATTTAGTCAAGAAAACAGTTTGAAAAGTTTATTTGTAATAAAAATAAACCACCCATGTTTTATAATATGTCAAAGTTTCAGTGATTTTAAGTAAAGTGCCTCCCTACATTTAGTAAAATAATACTTCAGGAGATCATAACACAGAAAAATACATTGTTAACAAACTATCTAAGGGCTTTTGATAATTTGGGTGAAAATAGAAGCATTAAAATACTGAAAAGAAAACTATTAAGAAATCATGTCAGTTTTGTATGTTGTTCTATTTAACAGCATTTTTTCTATAGAATTACAGCTTGCTTTTCCTCATATTATTGATTTGTCCAAATGTCCTATGGACATTGATAGAGAATCTAGTGAATTTTAACAGCAAAAATTCTAGGAACAGTATTGAAACTGGCACAAGTCAGTGATTTTTTAGTGTCAGGGACTTCTCGAAAAAATCTGACAGTTTGCGTTTCCACAGCTTCAAAAGAATGTTTTAATGGCACATAAATTCTTAAGGTGTTCTAAACATGTTCAGGAAAGGAAAGACAGTTTAGTTCAGGCCTATTCTTCCCAAAGCTGAGCTTATTTCAAATTAAAATGACAAGGCCATTCCTATTGAACCTTTAAAGAGATATGTAACAATAAATAAAACACATCCACAGAGCACAAGGCTATTTAAATCTAAATGTTAATATTATTCTCATTAAAGAATTAAGTAATTAAACATATAAAAAACTACACAAATACATCAATGTTTAATTCATGAGTAAGTAAAGGAACTGCTCGGTATTTTAAGTCTGTAATCCTGCCTTCAAATTAAATGAAATGCACAGAATAAGGAGTTCAAAATGTAAAAATCTGACATTGACTAAACCCTGGCCATAGAAATATTACTGGAATTTGAACTGATAAATAATGTACATGTTGAATCATAATGTGAAGAATATTTTAACAGATTTTTTTCGTCATAATTTATTATTAGTGAATTTATTTAAGTATGCATAAGCGCCTTTTTTTTTTTTTGTTGTTGTGGCTATTTAACTAAGGTTAGATTCAAATCAGATGCAAAAAATGAAATGAAGCTTTCAGACTGAAACATTATTGTGTTTAAAATGACATACCTTTTTTATACCACATATATATACACTATATTAAAACAATATAACATTTCAGTACTGTGGATGCTTAATGAATATGATGGTACTATTTTGGTAAACTGCCAATGAGATTAATACACACCAAATGTATTTCTGCAATCCAAACAGGAAAAACACATAAAAATCAGAAGTGGATTCAGCAAGCATATACTACAAAGTTAGCTCAAAGATTGCAAAGTGAATGACAGCCTATTTTCTGCAGCAAGCTCAAGATTAGAATTGGCACCTACCCTTATGCTAATGAACACCTAATTAGAGACACCTCCTATTCAATAAACTACTCTCTTAGCATTGGTTAGATTACCTGACAAGCCCTTTCACTCCAGTTCTGGCCCACCAAGAATCTTCATTCTTTTTCTCTTCTTCTTTTCTGCAAGAGAACTGATCCCGCTTAATCCCTGGAATAATGTAGCTCCTCTTGTGGAAGAGCTGGTTTCCCTCTTCCCCTTTTTACATCAAACTAATGGAGCCAGTAGGTATTCTATTGATCTTTCCCTATGTGGTTTCCTCAAGGATTTGACAGACTTCCTTACAGGTTAAACATCCAGGCTTTCTGAAGTGGCTATAAAGCTTTGTTTTTGATTTTTCAAACTTTTTTTCTTAAAATCTTGCTCATCCATAATCTTTAAAAGCTCAGATGATGCCATGCGGAGTACAGGCTCATTTCTTTGCTGAACTAATCTAGACACTGTCTAGTGTTGAGTACAGTTGTCTGATTCAAATCTTCTGTTACAAAGCAGATGACATCTAGCTAGATGTCATGAGAAGAGACTAACAATGACAATTCACTTATCCCTTAGAAAGAATCAATTCTCCCACAATGCATCTGTCAGAGAACTCTCACTCAGTAAAAGCAATTTTTCTAGCTGTCTGACACTGTAATTGCTCTTAAATTTTCAATGAACGTTTTACAAGAACTCCCCTGAACCATGATGAAAAACTTAACTTTTTCTAAAAATGAGAGGCTGACAGGATGAAAGAGGTCTTTCTCTTTAAAGCTTTGCTTGCTTGAGTAGGAATTCTTTCATATCATCAACAAGCTGTTGAATAGAGGATAGATTACTTTCCATTTATTTCATCAATCAGATTAAAGGCTCTCCTTCACAATGCCCTTTAAACAAGAGCTGTTTATGATGTCCTCCCAGGTTCTACTTTAATGTAGTATTAAATCACCCTGAGCAGAGAGGCAGGCAAAGCATATAAATATGATGAATATCTGACAACATTTAAGCATTGCATACATTCAGGTCATTTCCCTATTTCTTGTCACTCTGCAGAAAATGTGAAATCCCTCCATCCTTCACAGCAGTTTTTCATGATAATGTGTCATTTTGATTTGCCCGTTCTTAATAAAAAACCAAGAAAAATATTTACATATAAATATGTATATAAACATATATATAGGCACATGACAATTCTATGTCTGTGGTCTTCTGACAGAGATGTATGCATGACATCAGCACACAGAACGGCATGTCCACATGTATCTTGAATTAAGATTTAGTCTGAAAGAAGGTACCATATGCAGGTGCAGCTTTGCTCTGATTTTAGCATACATAAACATTCCACAGGAAAAAAAAAATGATCTGATTCTTTCATTTTGTCCATAGTGGAACATTTTTATAGTATGAGAAATATGTACAAGCTGCAGCCAATTGTTCAAGAAAAATCAATATGACTTTTGATGTTATTACTGACTATCACATTAAAAGCACCTTCCCTTATTATCTAGATAATTCTTCAATTCAATAATACTAAGCATGTTAAAACATATAATATTCACTGGTTTGCTGTGGAATTATAGTACCCAATAATTAATTCTGAAATCTTTATATATTATGATATCTTTTAATAAAGTCCTTAGACATGCTAAATGCCAGTTATTTGCATTAGCAATGGGGAATTCTAATACAAATAATAAACATAAATCATTAAATAAACTCCATGCAACCAACACACAAACAACAAGACTATACTAAGACTAAAGTTACATTTTGTGACAATTCTAAATATTTTGGGTTGCTTCTTTTCTGCTTGAATACCAACAAAAACCCCCTAGATATATGACCTATTAATAATATACATAAAGTATGCAATAATAAAACATATGTACACAAATACACATAGAATCATAGGGTGGTTTGGATTGGAAGGGACTTTTAAAGACAATCTAGTCCAACACCCTGGCCATGGTCAGGGACATAGTTTTATTTCTAAAATAATGTGTAAAGCCAAACCTTACATGAATATAATCGATTTGTTACATTGAGAAGAATTTTTGTAATGTTTTCTTCCAAAATATTTGTGAAGTGTCCAGTATGCAGGATGAGAGTAACTATTTTTGTATTTGCCAATATGGCAAATACATATTGTATATAAGCATGCCTTCTGACTGTGCAATTTTTATACATTATGGGGTTAGAGAAACTAGAAGGAAATGCCCATACAAAGCATTAATTTCCCTTAAAGAAATTATAAATTTCCTTGCAAAAAGGGATTATAGTTTCCTTTATCATTCCCATTATGGATGCTGCAATTAAAATTAGAGTGTATAAATGTATTCCTCTCTCTGAAACCACACTTTTATAATACTTCTAACAAAACCTAGTATTGGAAATTCTTTCACTAACACAGGATTTCTATGACCCATAGGTACTGATGCTTTCTTTTCACGTTTACCTCACGTGCCCAAGGGCAGTATATGCCCAAACTTCTCCTGAACTTGTCTGCATAAACATTCCTATTTTCCCCCTTTCTCCCTTGATTATACCCTCCCCATGTCTGTTTGTTACATTAGTATTTTCTCTGCTTTTTCTCTTTTCATAGTAAAATTACAAGAGCAAGGAGGTCTTTTGTGGTCCCTTTGAAGTCAATGGGTTATCTATTTGTACATGTTAGGATTCTTAATTTGCTGGAGGAAATCTGTAAGTTGATTCATCATCACTTTGCAGAGCTAGTTCCACACATCTAGTGTAAAAATCTGTTTATACAGATGCCAAATGGAACACAAAGACTCCTACTCCTTTTTTTTCTTTTACTTCTTTTTTTTTTTTTAGCAAAATAAATAAAATAAAATGTGTTTTGACATTTTTGATAGTTTTGTATTCTGAATCATCCTAAATAACCACAATATGATGATCTCATACTGCAGCAGTATCTGCTAAGCACAACTATGAAAAAAATGCTGAAAGTTTTATTAGTTTTGATATCAAATTGTGCATAAAATTGTTAATTTTGACAAAGTATCAAGTATTTCTCAGAATAAAGAACGTATTCTGCTGAAGAAAATATTTCTCACTGCAACCAAAATGACAAGGAAGAATGAGGGATGCCAGGTGGAACTTCAATTTGTCTAGTGGCTATTTGTCTAACTTAAGAAAGGACAAATGATCAAGTAGAAACTTGAGCTGTGCTTTTGTAGAAGCCCTTGATACAAGATAACTCAACATTGTATGCGGATCTCTTTCCTCTAATTTTAAATAAAAAAAGTAGGAATTATAAGTTTTCTAAGAAGGAATGTGTCTTGCACTTCTATGAGTTTTGCAGGGAGAGAATATTTTCTTCCTACAGCTCTTGACTAAAATCACTAAAGAAATGCCTTTTTAACAATCTTTAAAAAAGAGATTGGCTCCTGCTTCTATTGTAATATAATTTAGACAGCTCTTGCAAAAGATAAAGTTTATATATTTTACAAGAAAATGTAAAAGTTGTAGTCTGACAAACATATTTGCATTAATTCCCTAATAAGCTTATGCTATTTCTTTAGATATGCTGAAAAGTGCAATATATTTTGTTTTGTTGAAGTTTAGGTGACAGTCCTTAGCCTTATTTCTTAAAGAGAGAATTACAATCCCTATTTTGTTATCTGCTTTAATTCATTTGGAGAAAACAGTATGGACAAATGTTTCTGAGTGTCAATGGTGTTTCCAAAATGCACCACAGCAGGGAAAAATCCCAGTCATAAATCATCTTTCCTGCCAGGAGCCTGTTGTCCTTCACGAAAGAATAGCAAACCCCATAATTTTATCACTGTCAGACAACTTTCTAAAAGCTTCTCTACAAAAGTGCTATAGTTCTGCAAACATTTTCACTCTCTGCTTATTTTAAAAAAAGTAAGTGCATTTATTTTCACTGTGGCACTCCCAGCTAATAAACCTGCTTCTTCTCTCCATGAAATCAGCAGGATGATTCCAACGGGAGCAAAGTTCAAGGAAAGGCCTATGGTGGTACCCATCTTTAAGAACAGAACACTAATATCTTCCATTACCTTGATCAGAAAAATCCCCAGACTTCATATTATGTGTATATTGAACCAGAGCCTGAAAATGATATATTTTATATATAAGACATACTAAGTAATTTCACAGTATGAATGTGCAAGTAGGAGGAGATGATGACTGTTATTACTGATATTCTTTCAAAATATTTCAGATCGAGACATATTTCAGATAAGAAAATTATGATCAAATAAAACAATTTGTAATTTAGAAAATGTTGTTATGCTGAATTCAGCATCATTTTCCTTCTAATATAAATACCTGCCATAAACTTGAACAACAAAAGAAGTAAATTTAAAAATACAGCAAGAAATAACTGCTTGCTTAAAAGGGATGAAAGAACAACAGGGAGTATGTGATCAAAGTGCTGACACTGTTTATATACTCATTTTGAGAGGGATGTTGCTGGTGTGGAACTTTTCACCCCCAAAATCTCAAAGAACAGAAGTAATACAAAGGGTGAACTATGAAGATGCTTCATGGAGACTTAAGCCATGTGGAAATGGTGAGCTGTTAATCCAAGCAAGATTTTCTTAAAACAGAGAAGTGCAACAAATATCTGACCCTTTGAATGTTTCTCTGAACTCCGAACTTATAAGAATACCCTCATCATTTGTGTTTTATAACTTCATTATTAACACTTCACTGAAACAGAAACATTGTCCAGGATTATCTTGCTAAGAAGGAAAACTATAGCAAGCAATTATGATACTTCAGCCGTTAAAATATGAGGCTATACTTCACCAGAGTTAATTGATTTTACATCTGGCGCATCAACTGATTTTATGAAAGTTGAATAGTGCCTTTGTCTTCACCTTAACACTGCGGCATACACAGAAAATTATTTCTTTAGATCATCCATTAAATCAATCAAAATGAAATGGAAGCAGACAGTTATTTGAGCTATTTGAACCCTATATTAGCAAACTGCCTTAGAGACACTAACAACAAAAGCCTACTTCTGGGGCAGAGGCTAGAGAAAAAGTCAGGAAGAGAAAATGTTAGTGAATACACGGTATTTTTCAGTTATGTCTGTATAAGCACTGTAAGAGTTGAGAAAATGGAACTGCTTATGCCATGTTCTGATGCAGTTTCAGGATTATAATTGTTTTCCACATAATTCTACAAAATGTCTATTCACATCATATTTGATTTTTATCAGTTAACTCCTAAACAGAATTTCTCTGCTATTCCCATCATTGTATTTAGTTCTTTTGCCAGAGAATAAAAGTAACCATCACTAAGGAGAAATATCACATAAGAACAAAACCACTTTACAGCGTTGTGCATGTTGAGGCTGCTCCTAGCTCTTTAGTGACATGAGCTATCTTGGAAGAATTCTTTTCCTTTATCTATATCCATAAATTAAATAGAATTTAAACCACTGTAAAAATACAATTAATATTTCAAATTACCTTATGATTTTCAATTTTGATAAATCCATATTTTTTAAAACTCTGTTAGAATGTTTGAAACTATTTTGATTCTGATAACGAATTCCCTTTAGAATTCCAATATGTATTTTCAAAACATTACTTCTAATGTATTTTCCTGAAATTCCTATCGTTGTATATTTTTCCTAGCACATCAGTTGCAGTTCTGATCCTCCCAAGGGCGCTTAAACTGATCCCAAAAAAGGTGTCTAAGGCAGACAGGATGAATTAACCGACTTTTGAGAAAGCCTCTTGATGTGATGAGGCTGGATACCTTTAGAAAGCTTGTTATGAGGTAAGAAATCTATCCAAAACGTATACTGAAAGTTATATTAAGACATTACTTTTGACAGTGAGAAGTGAAAATTGCACAGGTAAATTACTCTGCCAAATCCCCACAGCTTTCTCAGCCTTTTAAAAGACTGAACATCCAAATGTGTTTTTCTGATCACCTGGCTATTTTCTGGTTGCCCATCTGTCCAGGTTGGTCAGTCACCAAATACAGAGCCAAAAAAGCGATCATGGGAAACTTGGCACTTGGAAAGGTGAATGGTTTAATCAACTGCTTGTGCTGGTCTTCATGCCCTTCTTGCTACTTCTTTCCTACCTATTATGAATACAGGACTCACACAAGCAAGAACTGAAAGTATTTGCACACCAGTAAATTTAAATAGCACTCTTATTTTTTTTTCTCAGTCTTTTTTTGTGCGAAAATAGAATAGGAAATTAATTGATAAAACTTAATTGTTCCCCGCTATCCAGAAAGGCTTAACCTTTAGAAGGTATGAAGTTAAGTATTCTATTTTAAGTGATTTCATACCAAGTAAGTGTTTACATTCAATCATTTCAAGACATTTTGGTATAAACTCATAACAAGTTTCCAACTCAAACAGCGGCACAATTCTGAATTTTGTCTCATTTTGGTTTTTGTCTGAATTTGAGACAATTCTGAAAGTTGTCTCATCAAAGTGAAATATATCTTACATTTCCCCCAAATGTATTTTATGATTTAAATTCCAATGAAATGTAAGATACTGTTAACATCAATTCAAACTAAGTAGGACCTCCTACCTTGCATTACTCTTTTTTTTTTTTTACCACCACCACCAAAACCAAAAAAAACCAAATCAAACAAAAAAAAAACCAAAAAACCTGCCAAAAAACCAGAAGAAAATGAAAAAAAAAAAAAAAAAAAAAAAAAAAAAAAAAAAAAATTCCAGCAAAGGTTTAAAAATACTGTACGGGAGGACCTTTTCAAATTATTCTTTAAACATTTTTTGTAGA
>WYDI02041244.1:10828-39609 GCA_009867235.2 Psittacus erithacus
TTCCATCTCCACCAAGCACATAAAATTTCTAAGTGGACAAAAAAAAAAAAAAAAAAAAAAAAAAAAAAAAAAACAAAAAAACAAACAAAAAAACCAAAAAAAAAAAAAAAAAAAAAAAAAAAAAAAAAAGAAAAAAAGAGAAGATTCCAGCAAAGTTATAAAATTCCTTTACTGTAGCACTTTGTCAAGTTATTCTGAAACTATCTGTAGCAGTTTTCTAGGGGGCATCGCTGCTCAGTAAGTAAACTTACAGATAGATCAGACCATGACAATCACATATATATTTTAAAAATGTTTAGTAGGAGTTATCTGAAAGCACACAAGTGTTCCTTTAAGCTTAGAATCGAGAAAAACAATAAGCAGATAAGCTTTCAGGGACTCATGTCCTCACATTCTTTGAAACTTGGCCTTGACTCTCAACTACATTAGCTGATGTAGTTACAGGAAGAGGCCACGTCTTCGTTTGTATAAGGATTTTTTTTAGTGGTAAGATCGTCACAGCTACAAACTCTTCAATATTAAATCCATTTCTTGTAAGCACTGTTACTGAAGTAGTGATTACCCAGATAGATACTGAACTATAAAAAGGTCTATAAAGATCACTCAGACAGTGTAACTCAGTTAAAAATGATGTGGAACAAAAAATAGGCAAGCAAATGAAGTTTGAGCCTGGAATAATTGATAAATGAAAAGGTTTCAATTTCAAGCAAGTGGAAGGCACATTACTATTCAAATTATTATTTAAATGATAGGACCCAACTGTATGTTGGGCTGCACCAAAAGGAGAATGACCAGCAGGTCTACAGAGGAGATTCTCCCCCTCTATTCTGCTCTTGTGAGACCCCACCTGCAACACTGTCTTCAGCTCTGGGGCCTTCAAAATAACAAGAGATGTGAACCTGCTCAAGCATGTCCAGAAGAGGGCCACAAATATGATTAGAGGGCAGGAGCACCTCTTGTGTGAAGACAGGCTGAGAGAGTCGGGGTTGTTGAGCCTGGAGAGGAGAAGGCTCAGGGGAAACCTTACAGCAGCTTTCAATACCTAAAAGAGGCCTGAAAGGATGCTGGAGAGGGACTCTACATGAGGGACTGTAACTACAAAACAAGGGGTAATTGGTTCAAACTTAAACAAGGCAAGCTCAGGTTAGATATAAGGAAGATGTTCTTTACTGTGAGGGTAGTGAGGCTCTGGATTAGGCAGCCCAAAGAAGTAACAAATGCTCCATCCCTGGCCGTTAGAGCAGGGAGAGCCAGGGATGGCTAGGGATGGCCCAGGATGAAGGCCAGGTTAGACAGAGCTTTGGCCAACATGGTCTAGAGGATGGAACTAGATGGTTTTAAGGTCCTTTCCAATCCTAGCTATTCTATGATTCTTTGATTCTGTGAAAATATACTTAAATTTAATCTGTTTTAGAAGAGGCAAGAGTAATTCTAGCTAAAAAAATCCAACTAATAGTCCAAGAATATGACATTTATTTTCAAGGACTGAAGTGTATTCAAAGGTGCTTCATTAGAAGACCAAAGTGAAGTGTGTTTGATTTTTTAGGATATGAATGGCTGCCCAGAAAGATGACTTGGTAGTAAGAACAGCAAAACAACAGAGACCTTAAAATGGGAGAAAATGAATAATAGAATTTAAAGGACTGGATGAGTGGGGTGAAGGAAGGGGAGAAGCAGAAGAAACTGTTTTCAGCTGGGGTCTTGAGTATTGGGAGGGTAAGAGAAGAAAGATTGCTGGTAAAGGCAGGGAATTTGGGAGCATCAGGGAAGAAAGTTAATGGGATGTGGATGCTGATAGATAAAATCTTCCAGTCTGATTTGTTTCGATTATAGGCTCACGATTAAATCTAATACAAGGATTGCATTCTCCCTAGTTTGGAGTTATAAAATAAGACTATTGTTCACTTCGCTGTGTTTTTTGCACCATCCTTTACTACAAAGGACCACACAGGCATTTAATGTGGCAAATTTCCTACTGTTGAAGAGGTATGAGACATTATCAGTTCTTTTGAATGTTCTAATCTTTGCCTGTTGAACATTATGAATGGTGGCTTTTGGCTGTATAAACACATAGCTATTATTAGTTGCAAGGAAATCCTTTGCAGCAGGCGGTGGTGGTGAAGGGATAGATGTCTATTCTGTGGACTTTATTGACCAAAACTGTATCAACAAGTTACCCACTATTACAGGAGATAGCTGTGTTCCTGTATGAAATAAAATCGTACTCATTACCAACCAATATTGAAAAAGAGGGAGCCCTCATGATAGGGAAGATGAGCAATCTAAAAGGAATGAAAAGGGCGGATATAGTGGCATAATTAACGGATGCATCAATCATCATTGTGTACAGTGAGAGTGGGAAAGAGGCAGACTCTAAAGAAACATCTGTGGGAGAAAGAGTTCCTGTACAAGATGTGGAAGATTTTTATG
The DNA here is from genome assembly GCA_009867235.2 of Psittacus erithacus. Classification (NCBI taxonomy): domain Eukaryota; kingdom Metazoa; phylum Chordata; class Aves; order Psittaciformes; family Psittacidae; genus Psittacus; species Psittacus erithacus. The sequence goes on from WYDI02041244.1 coordinate 13,259, forward strand.
AGGTGAGATGCATAAAGAGAACTTGGAAATAAAACCTGAAGGAATCAAACTGAGACTCATAAAAAAACCCATGAAGAACACCCATGGAGAAATTAAGAAGGGAGAAGATGGAATGAGTGTCCTGAGACATCCTCATTAGGGTTTTCAATTTAAATGTGGGTGACTAGAAGATTGGAAGTTAGAAACTTCATTAGACTGGAAGTAAGGAGAAAAAGAAAGCATAAATCAAAAGCTAGAAACTGGGCAAGAGCAGCAGGTAATGGTTTGTTTGTAATCAATCCAGAGCCTAAATAGTCTCACCTTTTGAAGAAAATGCACCAAAAGAAATATTTGAAGAAGTATAAAAACTGTAACAAAGGGATTGAACTGGGATAAAGTGAATCAGTAAGAAGCAGAAAATGGGGCGAAGAGGGTATTTGCTATAGGCATTCAAACGCTATATCTTTCGTGTCAAAACTAGTGGCTTAAAAAGAATACACTTAGTAAAGAAATCTCAGTATTGCAGAAAAGTGAAGGTCTTACCACAGTGTCACAGTGTCAGTTCATGTTACTTTTCAAGTACAGGAAGCTTTGAGATTTTGGATTTTAGTTTTGTTTTGTAAACAAAAGTGTCTTGTCTTGTAGACCTCCAAAACAAATGGATTTTTAAAGTAAAAAAAAAAAAAAAAAAAGATTATGTCTTTTTCAGAACCACCATTTAAGATCATGTAATGCTGGTAAGTCATTTCACATTAACTGTGCTCTAAAACTATCTACTTTCAAATACCCTGCAAGTAGCTGTGAAGATACTGAGAATCCAATGCTTCCCTTTTTCAACTGTTGTTAGTAACATAGCAATTTTGATAGTTCATGTTTAACTTCTCCCATATGGAAGAGAGAGTAAAAATGTAATAGAGTATTTCATAGTACTGTCTTGCTAATGAAATGTCCTTTATATTTTATGAGAAAGTAATGGCATTTTTAAGCAGCATACGGCTGCTGTTACCTAGTGGCCACAGATGCTAAGCGCGAGGGCATCATTCAAAATTTCTCATTCCAGACTTCTGAAGTGGCATAAGGTCTCAGACATAAGGAAATACTAGGTATTTGGGTAAGGAAGATACAGAAATAGTTGTTCAGCTTTTTATTTATTTTAGTGATCACTACATGAAAATCTTGGTAGTTTTGAAGAGAGAGATTTGAAGGTACTTTAGATCTTAAATCCACTGCAAGAGTTCCCATATCATCTTCTAAATCTCTTTCTAGTTTTAAGTATAGATGTGAAGATAGTGAAAAAAAATGTGACCAGGTTGTAGAATAGAAAGAAAAAGCCCCCAAAAACTGAGATATATGTAAAAAAGATGTTTTATTTAGAATTCAGAAGAGAGAAAACTCAGTGTTTTTACACGAATTACTATATTATTATATTGCTATATGAATGTCAACCTATGTAATCTAACTATAGAGAAACCAATTTATTTCTACCTTTAATATCTTGGCTTTTTCAAATGTACTTCATCCTTAGGGACACCAGATGTACCTTTAAGGATTCAGGGACACAATTCTGTAAAGTCAGCAGAAAGCACTCAAATGATACAGCAAGGACAAGCAGAGATGAATGTGAGTGGGATAATCATTCACAGTGCTGAAACAAAGATCAGAAAAAGATCAGAAAAAACAGCACTATACCATGGGAGAAAAGAATCAACATTTTAGAAAATGTGATATCCTGAAAACTACTCATGCCTAACTCCAAAAGACCTTTCTGTTTTGTTTTGTATTGCTTTTTAATTTGAGATTGTGTATACTTTTATATTCTTTTTTTGATTATTTCCTTTTGTTTTGAAAGGTACACTCTGATTTACAACACAGTTTTGTAGATCACTTGACTGAGCACCTGAGCAAATTTTTGCTGTCTCTTCCTCTTTTCATGTATTATGTAGGTACTTGGCATCACAGCGCCACAGCAAAGCTAACCTAAAACTAAGTACTGACAAAAGACATGATCTCATTTTGCTTCCTCATCCACAGGTTCTCTCCTCTTATGTTTGTCTTACTTATCATGCAACTAAAGGATAAATGAATTTTGATGTCTGACCCAACAAAAAACGAGTCTTTCTTAAAAAAGAAACAAAACAGTTGAGTGTTAGATTAGTCAGCTGAATCAACTCGCCTAAAACACACACAGACACTAGACCTTACAGAAGGCATAGCGAAGGAGTGTGCAGCCAAAAGCAAAAAAAAAAATGGAGCATCCTACTGTGGAAGCAGCTTGTTAGATTAGTGTACAAAACATATCTTGAAGGGCAAACTGGTTTAGAATAAAGTCTGTTCTAGGAAAACAAGGTAGAAAAAGTCATATAAACTCTAAGCAGGTAGTTGGATGCTGTAATTAAGGTTAAAACTCAAAGAGAAATCTTTTGACATAACTGTAGCATTTTGCTCATTTTAGTGGTACATTCAGGCATTTCTAGGTAGAAATACAGCCGTGAGAATTCATGTTAAAACAACTTCACCATATATCTGCAGGTAGAGTCATATATTTTGGTTTAGTATACTTCAATTACCAGTGTCATTTATTTCCCACCAAGATGTGAAACCACAAGGTGAGGTTAAAGTGTCATCAAGGGTATCTTCATCACTTCAATATCATTGCCTTAAAAAGCCCTGACCAGGAGAAGTAGATGACCTCATTTCAGAATTATTACAGTACAGAGAACTCAGTTTCAACATTATAATTCATTTTCCTACAGAATATTTCATATTTATGATCAGTTTCCTGACATATAATAGCTAATCGTTAAAGATAGCCACTTTAACATAATATGAATACGCATTTCTCCATAGGTAATACAACAGTTCCTGCATTAGCATTATTGACTAAGGTGCATTTAACTTCTTCACTAATACTTAATGGAAGGTTAATGTATAAGTCAGAAGATTAAATGGCTTTTACTTAAAACAAGTATATTGATTAAAATAACTTAGTGTGGTTTTTAAAGATGATGATATAAAAGTACTCACACTTTTTAATATTTTATTAAATATTTTGAGCAAAATGTGGGCTTAACTGACCAAAATTACTGGAAGCTATTGTACTAATTGTACTTTGAGCTAATTATTGCTCATAGTTAACAAATGAATGTTTTATACTGAAAGGTAACAAATCATTCCTGCTAAGTTCAGTGCACAAAATTAGCTTCATTCCATCAGTCTAGGAATTGCTCTGCTCCTGTGAGCAAAGTCCTTCATATGCCACCTTCTTTCTCTTACGCATGGCAATTCTGAAGAACGTGGTAACCTTCCAAATGCAGATCGCCAGCTCATTACCAATAAAGTGTACTTTTTCCTTTTCGTTCTTTAATATTGCTACTCAAATGTATGTGCTAAATTTTATACACTTGGTATCTCAAATTCTAACCTACAGCCACAAAGGTGAGGCTAGGCAAATAGTCTTGTAGATTCTTTTAAACTAGATTCAGGATTCTGCATGTGTACAACACTTAGGAGCTGATCTCACAGTTGCATGAAATAAGATGCCCGGGGCCATTTGCCTGCTCATTCGCTTTAGTTTCAGCTCAGTAGAAAACTTGTGCTGAGAATTTTTCATGTAACGCTACACAGGGTTTCTCTTGGGGGCTCTTGCTCCATACCCTCCTGAGTCTTTTCACTATTATGGAATTGTTTTTATCAAAGGAGAAGGAGTAGTTTGGGATGAAAATACTACAACAATTCTAAAGAACACAGGTAGGCAAACACTGTGAGTATTAATGGCAGTGTATTAAGTTCCCTGACATCACTGGTGATTATTGTGCACTGCTGAAGTACAAATCTTAGGCTGAAAAAAGATGAGCCTGGTAAAGAATGGTTTGATTATGCTAGCTTTGGTGAACCAGAACAGCTCTATTCTTAGGTGGATGCTGAGGGTGGACTGGTTGTGTTTATCTGCGACTGTGATTCTGCTTCTTTGCAGAATGCCACTGCACCTGCAAGCCATCTCTGTTTACATCTTTCAGAAACACAGCTGATGTGTCATGTTTTTTGTTTGAACTAGATTTTAAAACTGACCTAAATAACAGTAATGTGGGCACAAGGAAGGCATAACAAAAAGCACAAACCATAACTGGATTTTTCCAACATCATTTTGTTCACTGAGAAAATAAGAATAGCTGTAATGTGTCATGGCTCTAGCAGAAAATATTTTTTATTTCCTTTCCTTTTAAAATTTCACGCATGTTTTTTTAAATGAAGTACATATTTACTAAAATTTAAGAAAATGGAATAATTCTGTGGCAGAAAATAGCTGAGATATTTTTGTGCTAAAAATACCCACAGAGAGATAAGTTAGTATAAAACATGAGTGAAATTGAAAAGACAGTAAGAGTGAGGCCGCCCACTGCATCTCCCCAGGCAAAAACTAACAGGTATGAAATACAGATATCAAACACAGCTACAGTATGTGTTCAAAGAAAGGAAAAGTTTCTGTATGTAACATAGTTGAGTTGTAAAACACCTTGCAACAGAAGGCTGTGGGTGCTATCAATGTACATGAATTGAAAAATTGACTGGGCAAATCCAAGGAAGTAAAATCCATTATGGGATAGTAAATTAAAAACTGCATCTGGGTCAAGAGTCTCAAGTCCTCAGGAATCTGGAGAAGCATGCCAGAGAAACAGACTTTTGTTTGGGAAAATTAGTAGAAAACTATGACTGAGAAGTTTTAAGCAGAAAACTGAAAGGAGGCAGAAGCAATTAGTATCATATCTCTTCCTGGTCACAGAACACATGAAAAAAACCTGGAAAAAACAATTGCTTCAAAGTAGTCCTTGTTCTTTCCATTTTTCTTTCAGATCTAAGTGCATTTTTCTCTTTCCATTGCATCTCAAGAAAAAAGCCTTCACTGAGAATCTGCTTACTCCAAAACCCTTCCACATCACAGTCTTTTCATTCTGACATTTATTTCAACCCTGAGCTGGACACCCTCAATGTCCCAGCCATTTTCAATTCCTGTTTTAAAGTCTTTGTGGGTCTGGTCAGGTAGCATTGTCAGTACAGCAATGGGGTCAAGAGTTTCTGGGTTAAATTGTTATTACATTCTTCATCCATTAAACCTTGAACCAGCAAAAGGTGGTGCTACTTTATTTGAAAAGAAGTTTAAAGGAAGTTGCAATAAGGAGGGATGAAAGTACAAATAATGCCTGATTGAGTGACTGTGAGCTGATTCACTTAAATTATGGTAGGTTTGTAATGAGAGCTTGGGTTTCAAGACTTTGATAAATTGAGGAAGCTAATTAGCAAAGTTACTGGCTACACTGAGTGCTGAGATCTGAATGCGGAGGGTTTTTTTCGTGGAGGGGTTATTTTAAAGAAATCTATCAAGTCAATGGTAGTGCCATAAGATTGTAGCAGAGGAAGTGTAAGACTTGGTATAAAGGAGCAGGGGTGGAAGAGAGGAGAGAGGAGATTAGTCTGATCTCAGTAGCATGCTAGGCTTTATCTTTTAAAGAGTTGAATAAAAAGACATTGAGATAAAATAGTTGAAAACGCAACAAAGGCTTATTAAAGGCAGATCATGCTGGACTAATCTGACATCCTTCTTTGATAATGATTTTTTTCTACATGAGGGAAATATAAACTAGATTTACCAAAGTATGTGATATTGTGCCACACAGGAAATTACTACTTCAGCTAGAGAATGCAGGGATTAAGACAAGAACAGTTAGGTGGATAAGGGACTATAGAGAACAACAAAAGCTTGCTGAAGAGGAATTGCTTGTTTCTGTGAAGGTTATCTGGAGAGTTCAGGGATAAATCTTGGGCTTGTTTATTTCTCTTAATCATAGAATCACAGAATGATTTGGGTTGGAAAAGACCTTAAAGCTTATATAGTTCCAACTCTCCTTGCCATGGGCAGAACACCTTCCACTAGCGCAGGTTGCTCTAAGCCCCGTCCAACCTGGCCTTGAACATTGCCAGGGATGGGGCATCCATAGTTTCTCCGGGCAGCCTGTGCCAGCGCCTCAGCACCCTCATAGTAAAAAATTTCTTCCTAATATCTAATCTAAATGTATGCTATTTTAGTTTAAAGCCATTCCCCCTAGATATACCCCTACATGCTCTTGTAAAAAGTCTCTCTTTTCTTGTAGGCTCACATTAGGTATTGGAAGACTATTATATACTTCTGAGGATGAACAAGCCCAACTGTCTCAGACTGTCTCCACAGGACAGGTCCTCCAGCCCACTGATCATCTTTGTCCTCTGGACTTGCTTGAGTATTCCATGTTCCAGTTATGTTGGGGGCCCAAGGGCTGAATGCAGGTGAGGGTCTCATGAGAGGAGAACAGAGAGGCAGAATCACCTCTTTCGACCTGCTGGTCATGCTTCTTTTGATGCAGCCCAGGATGCAGTTGGCTTTTGACGCTGCAAGCTCACACTACTGGCTCATGTTGAGCTTCTCTCTCATCAGTCAACACCTCCTCAGGGCTGGTCTCAATCTATTCACTCAGTCTGTATCTGCATTTGGGATTGGCTTGACTGAGGTGCAGGACCTTGCGCTTGGCCTTGTTAACAACATAAACAAAAAAAAAAAGAAAGTGTTCCAAAATGGAGCATGAGTAAAACTTACAGATGAGCAAATCTGAGCTCTCAAAGCAAATGGTGTATGTTTAACTGGAAATAACTGAGTGATCTTGAGGGACTAAAATACTGGCAATGGGATGAAATATTATGAAATGGAAGTTCATTAATTTCAGGATTAGTAAGAAACTCCTGTTATATGTAAGGATAACATCAGCTTAAGAGTTGTGGACCTGGAGATGTGGGCTGTTAAGGTGATTGGAAGGAGTTAGACTGCTATCAGAAGAGACTAAATGAGTATTTCCTTTATTCTTTACCACCAAGGAGAAGAAAAAAAAAGAAAACATGCAGGAATTCACTACTCAGAGGAAATTACATTTTCTTTAAAATTGATTGAAGAATATTTTCTTCTAACAAGTAAAACAAAGGCTGAAGAATATATGTGAACTCTTTAGTGTTAAAAGGTTTAAACAATACTCCCCCCTCCCTCCCCCTTTTATGACAGATCTTAAAACAACTGTGAAGGAACAATTTTATAAGTGGTAACTGGGCTTAGTTTACACACTACAAGCAAAAATACAAGCAATTTTGTACAGTAAAATGTGTATATCCAGATAAAAACTAGAATAATTTTTACCATAAGATGTTTTATGTCCAAACAGCTTCAGTAATGTATTAATTTCTATACTATTTTTTGGTATGAAACCAGCCCTGGCTGCTAAAAGTATTGAACGCACACTTTACTGAAGGATTATGGTCCTATATCTCCTTTTCTTAAGGAAATGGATATTCTTTTTATGAGGCATTGTTAAAGTGCAGACTTTTAAAAAGAGAGCAAGCAATGTGAATCGGTGGTAACAACCTGTTTGAAAAGTTTGCTGTAGCCCCTGGGATTTGAAACAGGATGAATTGTTTAGTACAGGATGCTGTTCATTATTGGGAAGAAAATAAATCAGGAGGGAAATTTGGTGTTTCAGAGAAAGGAACATCTTCCTCTGTCTGCTCCAAACATAACTTTCTTCTAATCTGCAGCAAATGTGAGGAGAAAAAATAAATGGAGAGAGGTGGAGCTTTTTGGTTTGTGAGGGCACCACTTTCCCACGATGTGGCGAGGACATGGGCCTAACACTGACAGGCACAGGCTTCCCGGGAAAAAACTACAGCTGCCCTGTGTATTAGCCCACCCTTGAACAAGTATGAAAGAGTGCTGCAGCAAAGCCAGTCTGCATTCTGCATCTCCCTGCTTGTGTGCAGCCAGGCAGCAGCTGTGAAAGCAGGCAAATCACAGGGGCTGCCAGGCTGACTGAGCTGCCCTGAATCCTTCCGGGACTACTTGAGAGTGACCTGAGGTGCTGAACTGTCTTTGACTGTAGTTATCACAGTTATAAACAATAATTATTAATACTTTTCTAAGGTCAACCTAATCACTTGAAATATTCCTGAAGTATTCAAGTTCCTGCAGCTTACAATAGATTTTAGCTAAATGAAAAAATTTGCAAATCTATTGAAGTGTCTTTTTCAGTTAAGATTGCCTGAAAATATAAAATCTGGATATTAAGACTTTCTCCAATCTGTCTAGTATTAACTTACAGACAAACAAATCAGCTAACTTAAAATAAATCTTGGGAAAATTGAGCCTATCATAAGGTCAGACGCTGTAATTTCAGAGTACATAATGTTTTTATACTCCCATTTTTTTTACACAATGCAAGAGTTGCCTGGTTCAGAAGGAAGCCTGGATTCCAACACGAAAGGATACTCTTAGCACTAGTATGTGTGCATGGGAAACTAGTATTGCTTTGTTCTCCAGTCTTCACAACATTTGCCCAGATTTTAAAGGACTTAGGACAAAATGTATTAGCCAGAACCTAAGCTGGTATCCTGGGTAAATCAGTAGAAGACTGTATCACCTAAAAATCTGAAGAGAAACAATACTTAAAATAGTATGATTTAGATGTTTATAACGAATGTATTATATGAATTAAAATGGGTGAGAGTTATGAATTTAATGTTAATAATTTAATTTTATGAAATCTTATGCATATAAAATTAACAGAATCATTATAAAGAGGTCTGAAGAGCTCTTTAAAGCTAGTCAGAAGATCCACGGCCTTGTTTCCAAATTGGATTTGAAAGAGAGCTTCACTTTTTGTGCTGGAATGTCTGTTGTTTTTTAAGATAGCACCACCGCAGTGACAAAATTGCAATAAAACTCAAATTCTTCCTAACTTCAGTGCATGTAGATAAAGAGTTAATTTCCCTTGGAATGGCTAATGTTTGAGGTCCCAGCATTTATGGATGGAAATACATCTTGGGAGGAGCTCATGCTGCATACTGCATCTGCAGTAAAGGACTACTCTCTTTGCTGGGCATTCCTGAAAGACCAGCTAGAAAACCTTCAACGTCATATGGCTTGAAAAATCTGACAGCAGTTCAGCATGCTTGACAAGGAAGATTAAGCTTTTCGCTCATTTGTGAATCCAAACACTATTACACCTAATGAGAACTAGTACACCAGCATGATTAGGCAGGTAGCTGTTTTAAAGCAAGTGTAGGGCAGAGCTGCTGCATGAACAGAGGCAGTGCGTGCAGAATCTAATAACAGAAATACACACCACTGTCCCACTTCTCTGTATCTGGCCTTGATGATGAAAGTAAAAATAACAAAGCTGAACTTTAATACTTGTTATGAAGGTCACAGGAAGAGAGTAGCAGTCAAAATTGCAATTTCATAAAGGTCAGTGCTGAAAGGGGGCTATTTTATACTAGAAAAGTATTGTCTAAAGGAAGTTCCTAAAACACATTCCTAACACTAGCTTAGGTATCTAACTTAGGGATGCAGGTATGCAGTTTGATTTCGCTAGTGCTGTTACATCAGCCATCATAGCTTACTTGTCAATACATTCATTTGCTCATAGAATAGTGATTTAAATTCAAATTCCCAGGCTAGTTAGACCCAAATCCCTTTTGTCTTACACCAACATGCAGGGTGTGCGTGGTAGGAGGGCACATCTGTAGCCCTGCGCCTATTCCTGTTGCAGTGATAATGCAGCTGAAGAGTTATTAAACTGCTAGGTGGCAAAAAGTAGCAGGGGAAAAAAAAATTGAGCTGCAAGTAAACTCAGAAAAAAAAGAGGTGAGATTTAATGCTCTGTGGGATTATTTCATTATTTAAAGAGTAAAACCTTTAAGAGTCGAGAATGGACACATCCCAGTGCTTTATTTGCAGGTTTGGAGCTACCTGCTGCATTAGCCCCAACTCCTAAGCCTGTTTATGCAGAGGCTCTGGTTTGTTATGGCAAGTTATGATGACTGCCAAGATGCCAAGAATAAGACTGAGAAACTGCCTGTAAAGTCGGGGGTTAATGCTGAACTAAACCTCTGGCTGAGCCTTTCTGTTAAAATATCAGAAACACATCAAACACTTGTTAAAAATAAATGGGTTTAATTGCACTCTGAGCATATTGGATGGGTCAGATTAATCGGAGTGTGTAGCACTTTCCATGTTTAATTCTGGTTAGTTTAAATGAGAAAGAGATTTGGAAGTAGCACTGTTCTCTGCATGACCAAAGCAGAACGAAAACATTGCAAAAACTCTGAAGAGGGATTTAATGTTTATCAGGAAGAGTATTAATGAATTTCTAGGAGGGGAAAATGAGCTGCAATTTGTTTCTAATATCAAAAGGCAGAAACAAGAGTACTTCCTTGTATCCCAGCTTTAGATAGAGATAATTCTAACCTACCTATATTCCCATTTCTTTTCATTCCTGATGTGGTGGGTTGAGTCTGGCTAGATGTGCCCATCCTTCCTGCTTATCACTACCTTTCTCAGCAGGACAAGGGAGAGCACATAATGAAAGGTTGATGGGTTGAGATAAGGACAGGGAGAGATCAACCACCAGTTATCATCACAGGCAAAACAGATTCAACTTGGGGAAATCAGCTTAATTCATTACCAATCAAATCGGGGTAGGATAGTGAGAAATAAAAATTAAAACACCTTCTCCCTGGGCTTAATTTGCTCCCACTTCACCTCCTCACCTGCAGCAGCACTGAAAGACAGGGAATGGGGGTTGTGCTCAGTTCATTACACCTCTTGCCTCTCCTTCCTCTTCAGGAAGGGCTCCTTGCACTCCTCCCCTGCTTCAGAGTGGAGACCCTCCCATAGGAGACAGCTCTCCATGAACTTCTCAAATGCAAGTCTCTCTCACAGGCTGCAGTTCTTCATGAACTGCTTCAGTGCGGATCCTTTCCATGGGGTGCAGTCCTTCAGAAACAGACTGTTACAGCATTGGTCTCTTTCATGGGGTGCAGCCTTTCAGGAACAGGCTGCTCCAGTGTAGATCCCCCTCATAGTCACAAGTCCTGCAGCAAACCTGCTCCAGTGTGAGCTCTTCTCTCCACAGGGCATAGGCCTTGCCAGGAACCTGCACCAGCATGGGCTTTCCACAGCCTTCTTTGGACATCTCCCTGCTCTGCTGTGGGGTTCTCAGCATGATGTGGGTGGATATCTGGTCCACCATGGACCTCCATGGGCTGCAGGTGGATTTCTGCTCCACTGCGGACCTCCATGGGCTGCAGGGACACAGCCTGCCTCACCGTGGGATGCACCATGGGCTGCAGGAGAATGTCTGCTCCAGTGTCTGGAGCACCTCCTCCCCTCCTTCACTGACCATGGTGTTTCTCTCACATATTTTCACTCCTCTGTCTGTCTGAAACTGAGCAGCTTTTTTTCCTTTCTTAACTATGTTATCTCGGAGGCACTGCCACCATTGCTGAAGAGCTCAGGCTTGGCTCTATTGGACTTAGTGTGAGCTTCTAGAAACATCTTACAGAAGCCATCACTGTAGCGCCCCTACTTCCCAAATCTTGCCATGTAAACCCAATACACCCAAATACATACTTGAATCCCACTAAATGAACATTTTCTTTATGGAATAAGAAGTTTTTTGTAAGAATGCACACCCGTTAGAGCTAGTTTTCTATGGGAAAGAAATATGAAGCTGTTTCCAAAACCAGAAAATCACACTTAATTGGAAAAAGTTTGTTTACACAGACCCCAGGGAATATTTGAATTAAAAAAAAATAACTTTTATGCATTTCAGAACAAATAGTAGTAAGAAATAAAGATATCAGGAGAGTAAATAGTGAAAGACTTCAAATACAAGAAAATGCAATTCAGTTTGCAATTCAGAAAATTTTCAGGAAAAAATAGATTGTGAGGTTTTAAAGCTAATTGATGTTAAAATTCCTTGTACTGATAATATAAACAGAATCATAATGACTATATTGGTCATCAACTTGAGGCTAATGATCAGGAAAAATTTTAAATTTCACCTTCTCCTCAGGTAAGCCTCTTTGGACAAAGACAGAGCATCCTATGTACTTAGTATTTAGCACAAAAGGAGCCTGATCATGCTTGAATGAGAGTGTTTCATTGACTTGAATAGGAGCAAGATTGCTCCATCAATCTAGATTTTCTTTCTTCTCCTTCTTCTTTTGTTTCAGATTGGTAACTCTGGCTTGAGCTGTCAGTCAAAATCCTTGCTAGATAATGCTCAATGCCACATTCGTATTTTCAATGACATTAGGGATTTATATTATACATATATTTATGTTTCACTTAGAGTTTAACGACAATAGACCTTTAGCACCTGAATGCTGAACAAACCTGATTGCTTCCTGATATTAGAAGTCTGACTCTGGCTTACATTTTTTACAGAGAGTGAATGTTTTTTAAACATACATAAAGTCAGCTTTTATCCTTAGTATATTTTGTGAATGGCTTACAAAGCTTTTGATTATGTGGCTGATTCAGGGAAAAATTAGTACTGCTTACCTATTGTTTTGACTTGCTGCATTAATTGTTCCTGATTGTGATAATTACCTCTAATCAACTACCTCTTCCTGTAAAATATTTGAACTTTTAGGTGCTTTTCACAGTGCTTTCAGCCAGCAAGAAAATAAGAGCTCAGTTTAGACAAAGTTTACCTCTGAAGTCGTTAACTGAACAATCTGAATGAGATATCTTTGTTTTGGATTCCATTTAATTTAACCCTTAGAATTTAAAAACATCTCCATATTATTGATCTTGAACTGCCTAGAATTATGTGAAATCCTTTAAGTCAGTACAGACTCATTGCATTACTTAAGCATTACACCTCGAATATTTCATTGTATTTGCAAAAATTTTTTGTCAATCTACTATTTTTCTTCTGTCTGCACAGTGGTCCTGGTGAGGTGAATGGATCTCTGTATGACTAGTAATAACTAAACCCAGGAACAGCCTGTACTAGCATGCTTTCTAATAAATCAGATGTCTATAAGACAGGCTGAGTTAAGTAATATTTCTCCATTTATTTGTCTCAAAAGGGTTTGTACAGGAGGTGATTTAACAATTTTCAGTCTAACAGGTAAAAACCTCTATTTAAGTCTCTCCAGGCAATAAAATGCCTAATTAGATAAGTACTAAAGAATTAAACTATTGACTATTGTAATATTCCAGTAGTCTGCAAATTCAGCCCTACCAGACTGATGACCATGAGTTAGACCAAACACAGGGCTGAAGATGTGTTATTTTGCATCCTGAGTTTCACAAGTGGTATGAGTATATAATCTAACAATTTCTTTTTTACTTTAAAATCCATGGTTGTGCTAACTGCTTTTACCACAAACTATCTTTGGGTTTCTGAAGAATACAGATGTGTATAAAATGGTATTTCACATAGGTTTTTTGCACAACATGCAGGATATTTACTGTGGTCTTTAAAATATGCATTGAATGTATTAGGTATTATCAGTCTTGGCTTTTGAATACGGTGGTCTTCTAAACTGTTTCCTTAAGCAGTGTCAGTATGCCCAAAACCTTACAGGCAACGTAATTTTAGGCTTGCTTTCATTGACATCTCTTGCTTTTCTTTTGTTCACTTCAGACTTCTGATTCATCTGTGCTCTGTTTGAAATACTCACTGTAGCATTTAATGTGATCACTGACTCTTTCCTACCACCCTGCTCCTTTATTCTCATTTTTGTTCTTCTTCAGTCTTTCAGAACTGTTACATTATTCTCTAAATTACAATTTATCAATTTATAATTATGATTTTTTAAGCTTCTAGCTATGCTTCTTTCTTGGTTTTTTTTTTTTTTTTTCCTTTTTGATAGTCACCAGCTGTAAAAGTTACTTCTTAATATATTTGGTTTTTTCATTTTTTTGAGCATTGGATCTAATGAATTGAGGTTCCTTTCTATCAAGCATGTTATTTTTACCTCTACATAATTAGGAATTTACATATTTCTTTTTTGTATCTAATTAAGACATTTATTTCTCTTATTGAGACATCGTTTTCATTGATTTGGCAATAATTTGAGTGAAATTAACTACACTCATCTGAAATGAATCATGGTAGTGAAATAAGAGTATAAAAATATGTATTAGCTAAATTACCTCTTTTCACTATTAAGTTTTGCAAAGGCTGGTGTAGTTTGATACATTATAAACCTCTTTGTACAACTTTCATGGTTTGGGTGTCATCCTTTGAATATTCTGACTTTTTTCTCATATCTGACAGGGACTGCGTGCTTTTTCTGGCTCTTCAATTTTGCATGCTTAGAAAAGTATCAGAAGTTTCAGAAGGAAGGCTGGAGAAACTCCCACTTCATTCCAGCCTACCTTAATGTCAACACGCAATTGTTCAAACTTTATTCTTTGAAATAGAAGATGGGATGCTGCAGATCCTGTAAGAAGCAGAGAAAGGAGCAGAGGAAGTTGCTAGATCAGATCACTGCTTCCTGGATTAATATTTTCACTTAATTAGATAATTATGTGCATTATATGCATTTTACCTTTTGTGCAGTGGCGCACCAAGGAAATTTTAAGCTATTGGTGGTATTGCTACCACATCGTTTTTCTAGTTGTTAGTCCAGCAAGTATTTCCTAAAGATCCTCCCTCACACTTTTGTGGAAATTGCTCTCAGCTGCTTCTGTTACTCCATTCTTTTATTCTGACACTTCAAAAAAACACCCTTCAAGTTCAGAGTCAGCAGAATGATGCAGCAAGGAGTAGCCTACCAGATGACTGAAGGTCACGCATTGATGTCTGTGTTGCATCCCTCAAAATATACAGCGTCAAGGCATGCTAATTTTGTAAGTGACTCATGTTATACCTATCCAGCTATGTCTGTATTAATAAATAAAGCAGACCCACTCTTCAGTGTCAGGTTGAATGCTAGAGCATAGACCACAGTCCATCTACAGAAATCATCCTTTAGCTAGGTATGTCATGCTAAAGTGGATGTTAACTATTATCTCCCTTTAGTTTGTTCATGGGGATACAGATGTCACAAAACAGTCAAGTAGAAAGCCTAACAGTGAAGTTGCAATGCAATTGAGTTGCAGCAAAGTAGGATGCCCAAAAACTTTTCCCAGGAAGCTTTGTGATGACAAAATTCTGAAAATGAACATCTGAAGAGAAGAAGGAGCTATAAGCACCTTCCACTGAAGTTGCCTCCTACCTTTTGTTGTGACACTTTTTAACATGTATATAAATTGGCTATGTTGCTTACAATTTCCATCCCAGAGGTTAGGATTTCAGAATATATATTGTCAGGAAAGCAGAGCCTGAGATTAGAGCTATAAAGGAGTACCAATTTTTTCAGTAAAACACAGTTCTCTCACTAAATTGAGAAGAAATTGGCAAGAAAGACACACAAGTCTGTTCTGGCTGTATATAATTACTAGATCATTCTTGCTGTGTACCAATTTACTGGGAGGAGTTTAGACAGGCTTTACAGCCAAATTATACTGGAACAGAGTGTAGCAGTTGTATTTATTTACTTATAATTTTTCATATTGTTTTCATTCACTAACTTTGCAGTTGTATCAACAAACAGCTAAAACTTCATCTTTAATAAGCCATGCTAGTGTTTCCAAATGTATATCAAAATTGGCCTTTCTCCTAGTATTTA
This sequence comes from Psittacus erithacus, assembly GCA_009867235.2. Classification (NCBI taxonomy): domain Eukaryota; kingdom Metazoa; phylum Chordata; class Aves; order Psittaciformes; family Psittacidae; genus Psittacus; species Psittacus erithacus. Next base: position 28,778 of record WYDI02041244.1, read on the forward strand.
TTACAGGAATTATAGGATATAATGCCAAAGGAAAGCTTTTAGATTCTTACAACCATACTCACTTTTCTCTAGTTGTCTCCAGTTGTCTATTGCTGTTAGCTAATACTTACAAGTAGTTGATAACTTCGTAGCTATTTCTATTCCTTTATGCTTCACAGTCTACTTGGTATAAATCTCAATATTTGTAGACAGGGAGCGTATCTAATTCTATGCAATTATTCTGAAAACTAAATCTACAATTTCTTAGCTGTTTGAGTGTACTTTGTTATTAAAAGGAGATCCCAGAGATATCAAGCTGTCCTGTGTTCAGCAGTAGCAGTAATTTTTCTCCTTCTTAGTAGTTGGTGCAGTGCTGTTTTTTTGACTTTCAGCCTGGGAACAGCGCTGATAGCACCGATGTTTTTAGCTGCTGCACAATAATGTTTAGACTGACCAAGGACTTTCTGAGCCTCATGCTTTGCCAGGGAGGAGGGGAAGTCGGGAGGAAGCAGAGACAGGACACCTGATCCTAACTAACCAAAGAGGTATTCCACACCACAGCACGTCATGCCCAGGACGTAAACTGGGAGTCACCCGGAAGGGTTAGATCACTGCTCGGTCGGGCTGGGTGGTGAGCAGTTGTATTCTCTTCCCTTGTTATCTGCCTTATCACTATTGTTATTGGTGGTAGCAGCAGTGGTTTGTGTTATACCTTAGTTACTGGACTGTTCTTATCTCAGCCTGTGGGAGTTACATTCTTTCAGTTCTCCTCCCCATCCCTCTGGGAGCTGAGGAAGGAAGGAGGATGAGTGAACGAGCATGCTGCGTGGTTCTGATTTACGGCTTGGCTTAAACCATGACACCCAGTTTGCAAGCAACCTCACGCACTGTCCTGTGATCTTCCCATCACAGCACTTTTGCCTGAATTGCTGGGTATGCTGCAAAGTGCTTTGTCTCACACCACAGCTACAAAGGAAAGGATATTCAGCAGTCCTCATGAAGTCTGGGAAAGTAATAAGGTGCTTCAGGGGTGAAACTAATTTACGAGAAAACTCAGTGAGGAAGGAGGTTTTAAGTGAGGTCTGAAGCATGAGAAATGCTAAGTAAAGCAGATTATATAAAGGAAATGAAACAGAAGAGGCAGTGTTAAAATAGTTAAAAAAAAAATAAATAAAAATTAAGAGGCATTGTTTGGAGGGGGTCAAACAGAAGGTGCAATGCAAGAGGAAGTGGATAAAACACCTAAACTGTGCCCACTACAGACTGCTCTTTCAGAGCTTGAAGTCAAACCAACATGCTTGAACCTAATCTTTATTCAGCCTTCTGGAAACAGAAATCTGCCTGAGAAAATAATTCTTTATCTTAACATTTGTACAGTGGAAATAATGACCTTTTACCTGACAAATAAAGCCAGTGAAGATGGTGATGCTCTTAAACTCATGACTGTTGGAGAAAGTCTGAGTTAGTAGGTCTGTCTTCAGTGCAGGAGACAAAATGTGCACTGGAAAAACAGAAGATATTACATACAACAGCGAGAAGAAATTAAAATTCCCATTTCATACAAATGGGCAACTGGTTTGGGGAAGAAAAAAAGCATTCTGAGCTCACCAGTTGAAAACTATTCTAATGCAGATGCATGAACGTGGACCAAGGGAAGACAATATAAACCTTATTCCTTGAATGGTTAATAACATCCTGCTAGCTGATGCCTTTTGTACATAGCAAAAACGTATCAGCTAATAACTAGTGTACTATTCTGAGCTGCTACTTTCTAGTATTCTGTGTAAGTTAATCATTGTCTAAGTCCATTTCTCATCCTTCTCAACAGAAAAATACATACTACAGGTGTATAAATTAAACATTTTCATTTCCCTTCAGTTTGTCATACTGCTCTTATTTTCCACATTCTCCCAGTTTCTTTCAGCAGTTTGCACAGCTATCCTGTTATCTGGACTTGTCATGTCTCCGATGGGCATGGTAAACTGGAACAGTACAGTCATCAGAACCTAACTTGAGTTTACTACTTTCTATCAGCAATTTCAGCTCCTGTTTCAATTCCTCCATCTTTTTCCTAAGCAAAGAAATCTGGTTACAGATTAACTACAGGCATCCTGTTCTTGGTTCATAAATCTTAATGTCACTGGTTTGCTTGGTTCCTTTGTTATCTACTTTAATCCTGGTTGATGCTTCTTGACTTGTTGGAACCTGTTAGTGTCAAACCACTCCACTGCATCTCTCCCTGTGGCATTCCTTAGGAATTCCATTTTTATTTCCTCCTGCGAAGGTGGTTCATTTGCAACTTTAGGTAATAAACATTCACAGGCTTATGTTTTTTTTGTTTGGTTCTTTGAGGAGGAAAAAAGCCTTGCATTATTGATGATTCTTATCAGCCTTACTATACTTAAAAATACAGAGAGATTTAAGGAAAATTCATTAGATTTTCTTTCCAGCTGAAAATACACAACTTGTACTTCACAAATTTGCACTAACCAGGTTATAGAAGGAAAAATTCATGCTATGATAATGCCCTTCTTTTTAAGAGCTTTAAATGCCCATTAAAAACTGCAATGCTTTTTCTAAACAATATGCTTTTAATTTACACAGAACTTTTCAGTTTCATCCCCTTTTCTGTTGTTACATCTGTGTAATGTGACTAAAGCATACACAATATGATACAACCAGTAATGATACTGCGCTACTGGTATGCTGGGGGCTGGGTTCGTGTTTATGGTTAAACTCTGATGTTAGTTGAAAATAGTTCAGAAAACACAAGCTCATGCATTTTAATCAGCCTAGCTTGCATAGTCTTTATACAGTTTGTTTAAAACATACATTTAACATATTGAAAAGTGATGGTAAATCCATTTTTTTAAACCTAATTCTGAAATACATGTTATGGATGAATAATGACAGTTTAACAAAATTATAGGTGCTAGGATAAATGGAAACCAATCCTACATTCTAAACAACAGAAGAGACCTAAGAGATAACACAAAGAGATACCATATGAGAATAAATCCACTGAGCATCCACTTTATTTGCAAGAGTTCAAAGGACATTCAATCCCAACAGAATGACATCAAAAAGGATTGTAAAAATATCTTGTCAAGCAGCATTGTTGCGCTGTCTAACTTTTTAATCGTAGCATAATGTTAATGCTATTAGAGTTTCTATAAAGACATGCAGAGGTCAAGGATGCAAAGGGAAAAGAAAAAAAGGGGAAAAGAAGAAAAGGTTATATGTGCTAATTACATTTTCTGGAGCTTAGTATGATGGTGTGGCCTATATTTATGCTTTTTTGCCTGATGATATTATTTTAAAACTCTTCTTTTGATATCACAGAGTCTAGAATGAGGTATAAAGTCTTTTATGGAAGATCAAGGGAAAATATGTGATTTTTACACTGGTGAAAGCTGTTCCTCTCCACTTCCTCTAACCAGAAAATCTCCCATTTTCAATTTATCCAAATTTACATTTCTATTCTTTTATACACAAGAAAATGAAACAAACTGCGTATATATGGAGGTACATGTTTACAAGAGATTTTGTTCACTAAAACTCATGTCATATCCATATAAATCTGTAACTGTATGTGCTAAGAAGCACAAGGTTCATTTCAACTCTTCAACAGTTCTTCAAAGCTAGAAAATTGGTTGTCCTATTGTCAAATAAATAGCAATGTCTACATGCTGTTTTTATTTAGTATTACATAGCTATACTTTGTTTCAGGTAAATACATCATTGAAAACACTGCTATTTAGTGCAAGAATTTTATGGCTTTTGTGCTGCAGTGGGGGTGGGGAAATTCTCAGTTATTCTTGGTTATTTTTTTACATTGTTATTCATATTTGTACAAGCTTCTAATACACTGCAACTTTGCTGTTAACTATAAGCCTCTGGCTTATAGTTAGCACAGTCTATTTAAATTTCAATTGGAGCAAAAGACACCTTCTTTTTGTATTATGTGACCAAAATTTTGAAGCTCTGTAATTTTCTTGCTGCTTGTAGAAACAAAGCACCCAGGCTCACAGAGAAAGCCCTTTCTACAGGCTATAAATATTTGCTATTTGTAAAATCTCAATGAGGGTTTTAGTTATTAAAAAACTAAAGGAAGAAAATTACTAATAATGATTGGTTTGAGCTAATGAGATGTTTTTATGCAAATATATGAACCTTAAATATGACCTGGAAACAAAAGACTGCTTAACAGTTACTATTATGCTATACATTAGGAGATCAATTAAAGAGAACTTCTTTTAATGATCAAGCTGTACAAAAGTTGCTATGGAGATCTGGAAAGAGAGAGATCCTGAATACAAAATAGCTACAGAAACAAACAAACAAAAAAATTTGTAAATAAGTATTGTAAAATGTGTATAATCAGTTAAGTAATAAAAGGCTCATTCCATTCTTTTCAGTGTAACTGGAAAGAGGGGCACTTTTTTATATGAAGATGCCAGTTGAGTGCATATTTGGATGAGGCAAGGCAATGCCAAGATAACCTTAATGTAATCAATGACAGCTTCCTACATTGCAATATGGGATAGAAAGACAGGGCTACTTTAAAGGTCTCAAAGAATTGTACAGCCATACTATTGCAAATTTCTGGCAAAGAAAAAACATGCGGCAAAGAAAGTGCAAATGCAGGTGGTTAAAAGCAACCTTAATTATTTCCCGCATTCCCTCATATAAAGTGGCGCTTATATCAGAAGAAGCTTAAAAGTACTCAGACTGCCTTATATGCAGGCTGTTGGCTACTTCATATTCTTTCATTCTGTTTTTTCCACCTGTATCTTCAACAACTCCTAAACACCTATAGCAACAATAAGAAAATATTGTTAAATAGCATTTTGGGTTAAAAATTTATTTTCTGTCACTGGGCATATCTTTTAAGCACATTGCAGAAGGAACAAATAGACACAATCGTGTTTTCCAGTATACAGAGTATATCTTGCATATACATACACAGAAAAATGTTCAAAGCAGGGTTGGTAACTGGGATTTCCTGTAGAGATCTAGGGACCTTCTTTTGAGAAACAACTCCCTCTCCTCTCTGTTCTCTCATTTGCATTTATCTGTGGCTGCAATGATTCATCTTCTTTGGCAGTGAAAAAGAAAGTACTCAGAGGAAACCAATCCCAGAAGCAGCTCTACCATCACAACTCAGTTCTGTATGTTATGTTGTCTCCTCTTTTCAGGGAGATTTCGGTATTACCCAACTGGCAACCTCTGTAACTGTGTGTTAGCTAACATTAATGATGTAAACTGAGCATGTGAGCTGTCTTCTAAAGTTATATACTTATTTAAGTAGGTTTTTTTTAGGCCATGCCTATGTACTTCTGACAGGTTTGAAAGCAAAGAGAGATCACCAAAATCACAATTTTCAGTGAACAACTGGCATTTACAAATAGAAGAAAGAAATTGGTACTGGTTTGTAGAAACCAAACCAGCAAGGGACTACAAACTCATCAAGTCCTGTTTTCTCTGGCTCATTCCTGTATTTACCAACTTTTGTCTCAATCTGTCTTGAGAAACCCATTCATGTGGACGTTTCTGAAGGAGGCATATGAATAAGCGAATTTGAAAGACTCTTTCAATGTGGAATTCAAAGTGAACTAAACAAGTGACATAAAAACATCGGAAATATCACAGAAAAGTAATTAAAACATTGCTATTAGTAACACAGAGGTGGATGGGAGTTTATCTGGTTGTCTTTTTCAGGGGTCAGTTTTAATTAATATAGCTATATTTTTTTTCTGAGACTCACCCTTTGTTATAATCCTGATGCAGTCACCTATGATGGGACTACAAAAATGACCTAATTCTACACATGCCATACTTAATGATCCAGTGGAAACTGGCCAATGTTAATAACTACTTTCAAAAATCATCTAGTATGCTTTTCCCTGTTTCTCACTTCATGAACGACATGAACTAATAATACCTTCCTGCCTTATAAATGTTATATGAGGCTTGTTTAAGCTACTAAATAAAATGCTTTCTAGGCTAAAGTCTGTTTAAAGTATTGGCTTCTTGTTATGCACACTAGCTTACTTCTTGTTTCAAATAATTTATAAGACAGATATACTCCTCTCATGTTTTTTGAAAGTGTCACTGTAAAAATGAACCTCTAAATAGAAGGCAGTTACACTTCTGAGAAACAACAAAAAAAGCAAAAAAAAAAAAAAAAACAACAAAAAACAGATTTAGCCAGCTTGGAGCAATGCACAGTTATCAGGAAAAAAAGAGTATTATTTCTGAAAGAAAATCTTTCAGGCTTCCACTTCATGGGAAGGTCATTTTGGTTAGCTTCAGTGAGATAATCAAGAAATCCAATTAGTTCTATATAGAAGTTACAAATCTGTTCTCATCAAAGAACACATAGCCTTCAGCACAACCAAACAAGATACTATTAAATTACATCTATTGAAAAGAGTTGTATCCGGCTAATGAGAGCAGACTAAGAGGAGTTTAGCTAGAAAATAACTAAAAAAAGAAAGCAAATTCCAGCCACTTGTCAGATCAGTCGAAGTTCCTTGTGGTTCATTAAAAAAAGATGTTAAACAGTATGGTGTTTTGTTTATTGCCTTGTAAATTGTGCTACTGAGCTCTTAGATTCATATACTTAAATTTTGCAAAAATCAGTGAGAGCTGATGTGAACCCAGTAATCCTTCACAGTGGGAGCACACTCTGCACCTCACTCCTAAGAGATTTCTTCAGACAGGAGAAGGCAATAAATTTGTCTTGCAGAGTGACCTAGGGCCAGCTAACTTTTGGGATCAATGGAAGAATCAAGTTCCAAAGTCAAGGACTCTGAGCAAATACCACCCAGAATTTATCTGATTTTTCAACAAGCTCTAAAATGTATTCAAATGTACTCATTTGCTGAACAAACTTCATGACTTATTTGCATATATGGTCTTACAAATATTCCATATTCAGATGAAATTTGTACAGTCTATACGTATCCATATGTTACAATCAGTCTGGGCTGTCAGGATGTCACAAGCAGTTATTGTGGTACGTCTACAGTCTCAAAACTTGTTACAAATCATTATATAGGACATATTCTCTTCAAAGTAAACTGTTTTTTTAACCCTGTCCCCCCAGACTTCAGAATTTCATCGTCTTATCTTCAGTTAATTACTGGATTTCAATGCATATAGTGACCCTGGATTTTAATTCTGGTAAGCTTCAGTATGTGTTTAGGGAAGAAAACAAATATGTAAAGATCATAGAATTGTGTGAGCAAATTAATTTTTGAGGCAATTTTAACTTCAAAACTGCATTATTTAGGGTGAATTTACTCCACATTCTGCTAACAGTACTTAATCTTTTGCTTTTAAAATTTCTTCCTTCTTTTTCATTTAAAACATCTGACCACTGCTATATGGAAATAAACATTTCTGCTAATTGCTGCACTGAGAAAAAAGATTATGGAGAAAATCAAGATGAATGAGACACTGTGCTTTGCGCAAATCAGACAGACAAGCTGTCAGCGCTGCCTAACCCATCCTTAGAACAATTCCCTTTCCCCAAGGAAGTTGTCAGGAAAATGAAGGTCCTTGTCATTTCTTTGCTTGCAATTTGGGACTTTCTGTTCACACTTAGTTTATTTCTAGAATCTTTTGACACTATTCTTGAAATTAAGTGACAAAATAATTTTGCCTTTTTTTTATTACAGTCTTTAAGCTGGAATCTATACCTTCCTCCTGCTGTACATATAGGGGAAGGCGTGGCTAATGAGTGTGTTTCTTTTATTTTGTTCAGTCTCTAAAGCGCGTTTTGTCCCATAGGCATGACAAGCAGGTAGCTCTGCGTCAATGCCTCAAGAGGCTGAGAAAATTATCAGTGCTTGAAGAGCTCTGTGGGACTCATCAGTGCTGGAGTGCCCTTGAGAGCCCACAGAAGCACACCAGACGGGAGGCATGGGAGCTCAGTGCTTGTAGGCCCTTTGAGCAGACCCGCTCCTTCAACTTTCCTGCACAGGCAGCTTTATGCTAGTGAATACTTGAATTGGAGCAGTTTGTGAAGTATATCAGAACCCCAGACTTGAGGGAACATTTGATACTGAAAAGCTACGTTATTAATATATTTCTCAACAAGAAAGATTTTGTTACTATATCTCATTAACAAATGTGTGAGCTTCCTCAGATGTATTTACATCTGGAGTATGGGGAAAAATATGAAAGTATTGCCTGAATATGTGCAAATAGAATTAATATTTTTTGTTAATTCTCTTTAATTTTTATGTATTTTTTTCTAATGACCTTATATTTCATCAAGAAGCAGCCCATATTTCCTCAGCTGCTGTCATTAGAGATATGGAAATGATTTTGGACATTTTTAAAGGGAGTTCAGTAACAGAATTGCAAGAAAAAAAGAGGTTCACAATGTATTGTAAAAGTGTGGGAGTGTAGGAAAAGATATTTAATTAGTGATACAGCATTTGTTTGCATAAGGTAGTAAATTCTAGATAAAATTTGCATTAGTTTCTAATATCTGTCACATATAGGCATACATATATGTGTGAAAACATGTGAAGGATCCGTCACGTACAAGATTATGGGTTTACTGATCACATACACAAATATTGAAAGCTAGCAAGCATTAAAGCAAAACTCAGTTTTAAAATTAAATATTTTTTTCTCAATGTAACTAAATTGGGAAATATATACATTGCAGATTACCTAGACCTGAGCCTTGGCTCAGCTTTATCAAGAGCATTTCCAAAACCATTCCAAATTAACAATGTAACCTTTGTTTTTATATTAATTCAAAACCAGTAGAAACTGTATGTCATGTTCAGTCAAGATAAAAGAGAAATAGGGACAGCTGGGTAATTTAAGAAGCTAAATCTTAGACAGTGATAAAGAAACTGGGCACAAGTGGAAAGAGGAAATACAAAGAACTTGGAGAAAAAAACCCAAAGAAACCCAAGCACCGAAACCCAAGCACCAAAACCCCAGAACTATATGTAATGCAAGTCTCAGTTTTGTGTAGGAATTGTTTGTATGGAGACATTTGGAAAATATTAGTCTGAATGAAGAAAATAAGTGAAATCACATTAAAATTAATTAGTTGAACTGAAATAAAATGTGTGCACACACCTCAGGTGATAGTAGTTCAGTCAGGTTACTTCACCCTCAAAGAAAAGTAAGCTAAATCAAACTGAAACCATGAAGGGTTCAGTTACCATATGTCAGCAGTCAGTACACATACATGGCAAATACAAGGTCATCTCAGGGCTTAGGTAAGAGCCACAGGTTAAATTAGCCACATAAAAAGTTGCTGTGGCTCATCAATAAATTATGTCTGTGTCTATGGCTTATAATTCTCAAGAGAAATGTTCAGAGGGATTCTTTTTTTTTATTTTTTAACTAATCCAGTTGTGACATTTGCAATTTTTTTTTCCGAGCATTATAATAAAAAGATACAAACCAAGGGCAAGCTGTCCAGATTCAGTTCATTAAAAAACATTTAACTATTCAGAATTTACAAATGACTGAAAAGATAATATAATTTGTTCCTCTAGGGAATGGGGACCAAATTCAGATGGACTACTCAGCGTAGTAATTTACTTAAGTTTCAACAAATCTCCTTCCATCCTTCTCCCCAAAACAAAGCCATGTCCAGTTGCCTAAAGTTCATTAGAGTAACTGAAGGCAGCACTCAAGCGAAACACCAGTCTTCCATGGAGTTCACTGGAAAAAACTGTTTTTCCAAGAAGTCTAGTTCCTTCAGCACAGCATGGCCGATAGGTGGTGTACAGAGGAGCAGGACAGACTCTTAGGCACATAAGGTCCAGGTCCTGTTTTTTACTGGGTGTACTGTAGCTAAAACACAGTCTCTCCCCATGTTGAGAAAAAACTCCTAACTGGGAAGGATGTGAAGGCTGCAGAACCTTCCTTCTTACTCAGTGATTCAAACCCTGGACTAAAGACTCATCTCAAGTCCCTTCCCTTCCCTTCCCCCCCCCACCCCAGCTTCTTTGACCTTTTATTCTGAGTTGCTTAGGACCTCACATTTAACAGGAGTCCATATGTGGTGAATATGCCTATTTTTAAGAGGCATTACGTATACTATGAATGTGCTTGATGGATGGATATGATTGATATGATATGATATGACATGATGATATGATATGATATATTGCAATCTTTTGTATTCAGCATGACTGAAATACAAACTGAAAGGGGAAGAAAATGGAAGGTCTGGTGGTTAGGTTAGGATTTATAATCTATTGTATTTGTTAGCAGTGAGTTTGAACTGCAAAATGAGCACACTAGCTTCCTGGTTTTAGGTAGATCAGTGCTGAAACAACTAATAGAGACTTATATCATCAAATTTAAAATGCTTTTCTTCCCCTTACAATGCAACAGTTTGCCACTCAGCTACTGAATGAAACTGTCTGCAGACTCAGGAAGATAGCAGTCTGTTACTTGGTTCAAGTGAGAAAGATTTAATTAGCAACAATAGAAACTAACACAGCTGAAAGTGCAGGCTTTTCTACACTACGCTGCAAGCAGTTGATGCAGCAACTAGAATGTTTCTTTAACTTGTGCCAGCTGTTAATTGTCACCGGAAGCCATCATTGCAATCAGACAACTCATGGACATGTCATCCATGCTTCAGCTCTCCAGCCAAGCTCTTTCCCATTGGTGATAGTAATTGTGGGCGTAACAAGATTCGTTATTACCTTGTGGAGCAATAAGGACTCTCATGCACACAAAAATTACTGCAGTGGCTTTGCAGACCGTTGTTCAAAGGCATCAGAGTGTTGTGGTTTAAGCTTATTCGTAAATTAGACAAAGCATGTAGCCTGCTTGTTTTCCCCCCACAACCTGTCCTT
>WYDI02041246.1:0-19737 GCA_009867235.2 Psittacus erithacus
TGAGGCTCAGAAAGTCCTTGGTCAGTGTAAACATTCTAAGCAGTAGCTACAAACATCGGTATTATCAGTACTGTTCCTAGACCAAAAGTTAGAAACACCAGCTACTAAGAAGGAGAAAAAAATGACTGCTACTGCTGAACCCAGGACAACTCTTCTCCACGCTCCAGACAATCTGATGATGAAGGTGTGACCTATGCCAAGGGTTTCAGCCACATTGGAGGCTGTCCCAAACAAATCTACAGGCTTTTACAAGCAAAAACTTGCAATTATTTCCATATCCATCCCTGAATTGTACCACGAATCTGGGCTGCTGTGGTTCATGGAGGGGCAGCCCTCTGCCACAGGGTCCTCAGAGAGCCAGCTCCTACATTTTCTGGCCAGATGTGAACAGCAATGAGGGAAAGAAAACCTCTCTGGCGCCTCCTGCATCAGAAGAACTATGGGTACCTCCCCCTGGGTGGAATGGTGGCTGAGACTGGTGTATCTGCTTGTTTTACAGTAGGTAAGTTTTATAATCTGATGTGGATATTCAACCCTGCAGTAGCAAAACCAAGGACTCAAGGAGGGTAAGGGGGGTTCAGATATCAAAGGAGCTGCAGCCAGGAGAAGAATGGTTGGGGTGGCTGTGGTAGGAGGCAAAGGAGGACAAGGATGGAGGGCTGCTGGGCTGCACAAGGAAGAATCAGCAGTGGTGCTATTGGTTGAGGGAGCACGTCCTCCCCCAGCACCCATCCCTGGGAGAGGGCCTTCCTCTCCTCCTCCACTCCACTGTGGTAAGGTTCACCCACAATTTTATTACTCGCCATCATTCTTCCTCTTTCCACTCCATGCAACAACCTGTTACTATTCTTCCCTCTGGGGCCAAAGCAAGCTTGAACGCGCAAGGGAGTGGGACAACCAGTACACTGATGGAGCTGAACTGTGTGCTGGTTCAGCTAACGATGGTAAACTGAACTGCTCATCTTCTTCACCGGGCTGATCTTATTAAGCAGTAAGTAGAGTCACATTTTAAACTGAGGTGCCAATTCCTTGGCAGGGCAATTCTCAGGATGCCCACATCCATTCTGCTCTGACTTCAACAAGAGAGCTAGATCTAACATAAAACATAGACAACCCCCTCAACTGTGGCTAAAAACATAACAAATTAAGAGAGTATTGCTTTGTTTTAGTCAAGCTCTTCACCTCTCTAGCCAAGTCTGTTATCCACAGAAAAAGGCAAAAACCAGCAGCCATCAACAGCCAGCCTTTGCAAGTGTCACACGAAACAAGTCTAGAGGCCTCAACCTTCATTTCAGACCTTTATCCTTATCATTAATATTAGGATCAGCCTTGAGATCCTGACTTCAATCAGCAGTCCTCTTTTGCAAAAATATTCTTACCCAACAGATCACATTCTACAAAAATACCCCATTCTAATGAAATAAGAGGGAAAAGCCTAAGCTTTGAAACTTTGAATTTCTAGGGCACTGATACTGGATGCATTTTTCACATGTACTGAACAATTCACAAGAAGACTAGTGTTCATGTTATCTTCATCACATATACTTGTCAGGAGTACCAATTAAAACAATTTTTGTTCTACACATTAGTAGAAATTAATTCAGATTAAATGATTGCTTAAGTCTCTGACTTGCAGTTTGAATTTCATAATTGCATTTGACATTCTGAATCCAAAAGTAAAGAGCAAGATCTAAACAGTCATATAATAATGTTATTTTCACATTATGGAAAAGGAAAACTGTCTTTCCTACTGAGATAGTTTATCCTTCTTCTATTTCTGACACAGAACTTAAATGAACCATTCCCATCTAAATAATTGTGTCAGTGAGAAAAGAAATAAGGACATTTACTCAACAGTACATCAAATTAGTGCTTGCAGTTTGGGTTTTGTTGGTTTTAAAATGGGTCAAAGGTCCATGCTCATTGTAAATTACAGTATGTTCATGTATTTTCCTTACTTTTCTTTGCCAGTTAGCATGTAGCATACAAACTAAAAAAAATACATGTATACTCTAACAAAACAGTGCATAGACTTAGGCCTTCCAAGAAGTGCAATGTATGCTGAAAAAACCCACAATGGTAAAACAGATTCACTATCCTTTTGATCATCCTGCCTAGCCCACATCCACAGTAGAGGAGAGAAATTTAGTCTAGCTTCCTTTCCCTCTCTTGTTCCTCAAGTTATTTTGCTTCTTCCTTGGGAGCAAAATTTGGAAGGAAAAATAAAAAATGGCAGGACCAAAAGCTTTATAAAATGCAGCCTATACACAAGCATGCCAAAACATAGACACTCATCTTTGTATGTATTCAATTCCACAGTGTATTTTCTATATAATAAATTAATTCCAGACTAATTTTTAATATGCTGTGAGGCTATTAAATAGAATTTTTGACTATTAAAAGTAGGTAAACTTGCTTAGACACTAAGATAAAAAGAAATTATGAAAATAAAAGCCTGAAAATAATCTGCATACTAAAATATTTGAAATGCTTCTATTTTTAGGCTGCTAATGGTAATAAATGCTACTAAGACACTGATGAATTTTCATGACGCTTTAAGATAACGTAATTATTTCAAAGATGAAGATAAATTTCTCATTACTGCTTTGTTCTGCTGTAATAACTTGGGCCACTCAGGTATTTTATCTTGCTGAAGAACTCAAATCAAAAGAAAGACACGGTTCACAGATATTTAAGCATATTAGTAATGAGAAACACAGACAGCATCAAGACACAGTATCAGCTTGTCAGGAGATGCTTAAAGAAGTTGATTTCCCTCAACCTATTGATCATTATAGATGCCAAATTTAAAACACAAATGATCACATTTTGAGAAGATGCAGGGGGATAAAAAAGTGACCTTTATCAAAAGTTTCTCTTTTAGCACCTATGTCTGAAAGTCCCTGATGAAGTCAGTTCCTTGTATGCAGGGAATTGAGCAGGAAGCTTCTTCTCATCAAGTGCATTAGTACATAAAGGTTTAATTTACCTCATTAAATACTGCAACCATGCGACCATCGAACACACAATCACAGGAATAAACACTGTCTTGCTCTCTGCCCTCAGTAACTGTAGAACTAAGAATTTTGCAGAAGACTTATCTCTAACTCTTCTTGCCCTTTAAATGCTTTGTCTTGCAACTTTGTATTCCAGCTGGTAAAAACTATGGGGCAAAGGGGAACCAAACAATTCTCTTTATGGCCATTCAAGGGCAACATCCTTTTTCAGTAACTGTAAATTGAAAAAAAATTTATATATAAATCTCAGGGGTTTATGCTAATGAACATATCTCACTATTCACATTTAAATTCATTTCCTCAAATTCACTAAGTCTTTTCTTGAAAGTGTTTTTCTGGAATGTAATTAATGTGTTGCAATGAGCACTGAGGTCATCCCAGGAACTGCCTGAAGCAAACTACAAGGAGCTCAGCCAGGTCCCTACCCATTTAAAATCATTTCACAAAATCAAACATTTGAACATGTTTCATCACGGGTGCCAAAAGAAAAAGAGAGGATAAAAAGTCCTATTTCTTAACACTTTTTGCAAAGCCCCGAGCATGGTGAAGCAATCCATTTTGAGAGGCAGAAACACTATATGCAGATCAATGCTGCAGAGCTAAAAGATTTTTCCTTTCCTCCCTTTTGTTTGCTACTCATACAAAATAACTGTCTCTCAACACTGGATTCCTATTTTCTTGCCTTATAATCTTGCCAAAAGCCTTATTCACTTCAACTTATAATTTACTCCTCCTTTAAATATAATTCAAAAAGCCTAAAAATTCTCATTTTCCTAGCATTTCTCACTTGAGTGAGAGGAAAGGAGAACCAAAAGAATTAAAACTAGAACTATGCACAATGATTTAACTGAAATACCTATCTCAAACTTTCATTTCATACTGCCCACACAGAAGATAATCTCCCTTCGTACACCCTGCAGTGTAAAAGGCATTTTACACATCATTAGCTGTCACTATAGTATTACAAAAACACTGCATATGAAAAAAAAAAAAAAAGGACATAGATTTTTATTTAATAAAGATACCCAATGTAGAGATAACTTTAGCACTTGCAAAGTAAATTACGCTGTGGCTTGTAATAACTCAAAGGCAGCCTTTGACCAGAATTATTTTTCAAGATGATTGTTAAGACCACTGCTTGGCATACAGAATTGCAGCACAATCACTAGAAACAGAGGTTGCATATGTTTTGAGAAGTTACCTCATCCATCTTTCAGCCCCAAAACATCTTGACTATCATCATTCTCAAGGGAAGTTTATCCAACCTGGTTTTAAAACAAGATCCTGCAACCTCTCCAAGTTTATAACAATATTCATACCACCTAACCTAAATCCTTTCACTGCAATTTCAGTACCATATTGTTTTGCTTATCTGAAGCAGGTATGTAGAACAGCCTGTATGCCTCCTCAATGCAGCTGCCTTCTGTGGATTTAAAACTCAGTTATTTTCAGTTTTCTCTTGCCTGGATCAAACACTTCTGAATCCTTCTATTACTCTGGACATACTGTGTGCTAGGCTCATGATCATTATTTTCTGGTGAACCTTCTCTAGTTGGCCAACACAAAGCATGCTACACAAAACAGGTCAGGTAACTTGCATAAAACAGGACTGCATCATGTTTTAGAGGCCATAATTCTGCTTGTACATCCCTGTATGAAACTGGAATTTTCTACAGTGGGAAATACTGCTGATTCATGTTCAGCTTTTCATTCACTACAATACCCAGATCCTTTCCTAAGGAACAGCTGCATAAGCCATTTTTATTCTCATTCTGCAGCTGCATTTTTGCCCAAATGTAATACTTCCACATGCTCGTAGGAGCCTCCGCTTGCTTTTCGTTCCAACCACTTCTCTAAATTGCAAGCATCACTGTGAATCCTAATCTTGTCCTTTAGCATGCCTGTAGCACCTCTCAATTTGATGTCACCTGCAGGTTTAACTGCCAAACTCATCTGCTACATCAAAGTCCTTAACTAAAGCATTTAACAGTAAAAAGCCAGGACATTTTCTGCTCTATTCCACTGCCTTTTTATTTTTTTGTTATGGCAGTGAAATATGCATAACTACTCTGAGAATGGAGCTTTATAATTTTCCAGGCAGTTCTGCAGTCACACTCACAGAATTTATTCCAGGGTATAACTCCCCTTGTTTATCAGCTTATTGAAATGGCATGAAGAAATTATCAAAAGGTTAACTTAAGTCAAGTTATAAAACATCAACAGATCCTCCTCTATTCACAATGTCTGTCACCCTATCAAAGGAGGAAATTAAAGTGATTTTGACATTGTATCTTCTTAAGCCAGCTCTTACTCATCATCCTGTCATCACTTGGCTTTTAAACAGCACAGCAATAGTTTGTTTCAGTATTTAAGGAATTAAGGGCAACCTGACAGGGTCAACAAATTCCTTGTTCTTTCTCTCTTCATTTTTAAAGAGTAGCATTGTGTTTGCCATTCTCCAGTCTGTCATCTCACCTGCACCCCATCATTTCTGAAAGGCACAGCACTAAGATCATCTCAGGAACTGCCTGAAGCAAACTACAAGATGCTCAGCCAGGCCCCTAACCCATTTAAAATCATTTCACAAAATCAAACACTTGAACATATTTCATCTGAAGAGGTGAGACACCATCCTCTGGATGTGCCCCACTGGCTGCAGAGAAGGTTAAGACACCTAGCTAAAACCAGATGTTAACCTTCTAAAGCTAAAATTAGAAGCCACAAACCGTAAACTCCATATCCTGCTGCATTAATTTTTCACTAACTGTCCAGGTAGCCAAGGTGTGATCTAACTAGCAATTTAGGTCCATTCTGTAATAAGATTTACAAAAAGCTTTATCTTCCTGATCTCTTTAGTTTGATAATATGTAAAAACAGAAAACCAAACCAAAACAGTCAAAAATCCTACAAACAAGGAAGCACCAACAAAGAAACCTCAACAAAGCAAAAAACAAAACCCCATCAAAACAACTCCCTAAGAATCAGTCAAACAAGCCTCTAAAATTACTCTGATTCTTTTCCCCTTTAACATGATTGCTTTATCACGTGTTTTTCTTATACCATCCAGTTTTTACATCAGGATACATAACTGAGTTTTGTTGTCTAACACATTTCTTCTTTCCTTCATGGTTATCTTATTTGGTCAAGCTACAAAATCCCGTATCGTCACATCAATCAAGTAAGTTGTTCTTCCAAGTATACACCAAATAAATATCTTTGAACATATATTTTTGCTTATTCACTTGATATCCCGTGTTAGACTACTGATCTCTTTTTCAGCACTGTGATCTGCTACCCTCCTCCTTCATTCCCCATGCTCAATATTCCAACTGTGGGAAGTGTTATATCCCCTTTTGTTTTACCTCTCACCATAGCACAATTTACTTTAGAATGCTCACTAATAGAGACATAAATACAGCCTTCTCTCTTCATGCAGAAATGTTCAGTTACTACAAACACAGGAGGGGAAAAAAAAAAAGCAAAGACAGAAACATGAACTGAAGCGTTTGGACTCATGATTTTTACGTTTCTTTCCTTACAAATCCACCTACCATGTCAGTCAGAACATACAGACCTCACTTGTTCTGAATTCTCTTAATTTTGAAGTACTGAATGCTCATGTTTGTGTTTTCATAATGTGAACAGACTGTCACTGCTTTGTAACTAATTTTCTGTCATTTTTCAGAGTATCCCACCAACCTCTCAACATCTGTGATGCTTGCAGCTTTCTTTAGCAAGTAAGCTGGTTGAAATTGGCTAGGAACTGGAAAAAAAAAAGATACTGCAAAATAAGCCTCCTCCCTTGCGTATTTGCTATGCACATGCTTTTGTGCTAAGGAGATATAAAACAGTAACACAAGCACAAAGTTACTTACGCAATCTTGGAGCACACTGAACACTTCCACTGCCCATCAGTTCCCACAACACGACACTTATTGCAAACTCGGAGTTTGCAGGTTTGGCACAGGTCTCCTCTGTTGAAGATTAAGCCCAAGCTTTTCTGACAGCGAACACAGACCCTGCTGTTGTCCTGTTGACAGTGACGGTTTCCACCTTTCCTTCTCACTTCCAGAAGCTCATTTTTCAATTTCCTAGAATTAAGAAAATAAAACATTTTAATTTGGAGACAGGACTCAGTGATCTTTAAGGACTTTTTAACAGATTAAGATTTAGCACTAAAACCAAGACACAAATAAGTACAATTTTTTTTTTATATTTGCTGTATTTTTTTGACACACTCCTGAAACAAGAATAAACCTATCCTCTACTTTTCAGATATGCAGTCAAGAGGAAAATCTTGTGCTAGCTCAGTATTAGTAACAGCACACAGCTAAGCATTTCTAGACAATTGGTAAACCATCTTTTCTTGTCCCTCATCAATAATTCAAGTCATGCTGAGCCCTGGTTGACAGTATCTCAAAACTGGGACTACCCTGTGCATCCTCAGAAGGAAAAGAGAATCTTTCCTGCAATTAGTGTGCATGGAATACTATGCCAGTGCGGAGTTAGCTAGGAATGCATATGGAATTCTGCACTGGCTAGTCAAAGCCTAAAAAATACCCAAACCAAAACATTTAAGTAGATAGTGGCATTATGCTGTCATGCTACAATTGAAATAAATAAATAAATAAGAAATGTCAGTTTAAATAATGTGACTTGCAAATTACTAGTTTTGCCACTGACTGCAGGATAAAAAACTTTGCAGTTTAAGGCCTAATTCTGAAGGCTGCAGTTCCAGCAGGGTATGGCGTGGGTCTTTAACAACAAAATAACTGAGATGTAACTACTATATTTCTAACAGAAAAAAACCCCAGGGACTAAGCTTTGACAGAATTAGGTTATTTGTGGATACACTGCCTTGCTAAAAGGTTGGCTAGCATTTTCTTTCCCATGGGATCCCATGAACAACAGCCGCTCTGCAGCCACCTGGCCTGCAGATGCTCAACCTCCGACAGCTTTTGGGAAAAGAGCATGAAGAGTACATCTAATCTCTCCAGGCAGTGACTAAAAATTCTGTCAAGCCTTTTCCTCTGCTGGCCTCTACTGAAAAGCAGAAAAAGTCTTTTCTTCATTCTGCTTTGGACTCACTCCCACATTCAACCAGAAGAGTCTTCCTTCCATTTTGTAGCCTTCAAAAATCTTTCCAAGCTTCATGAGCTTTCTTGCTACTTTGCTAACTGTTCTTGCAGTTTATCAATTGCACCGTACATCTACTGACTTCCTGCAGAGACACACATCCATTTTCTTTTTTTGTCAGTCAGCCCATTCCAAATGCAGACGGATGATCTGCACTCCAGCAACTGCCAGCTGTGCTGCAGCATTGCCATTGCACACAGGGAAGGCAGATGATCAAGACTTTTACCACCCCCTCCTTGGATCTACTTCCTACACAAGCCTGCCCTCAAACAACAAAAGTCAATCTATCTGCTTGTTCTGGACCAAAACCTAAAAGAAAACACACAAAAAAAACCCGACCAAACAAACAAAACCCCTTTGACCAAATTCTCCCAATAAACACTATTTTAAAAAAGATAACATGTCTATCCACTTGAGTAACAAATAGAGCTTTCATTGCTTGTGAAGACATCTAATTATCACCAAGGCTATGGCCACTTGCATTTCACTAAAAACACAAAATGCCTGATGATGTACTGTCCCCTACAGCCCACAGAGAAGAAGCAGGCTGTCTCCTTAGAGCCCATGGAGTAGTATGCTGGAGCAGACATATACCCTGCAGCCTGTGGAGGACCCCATGCTGGAGCAGGTGGACATGCCCTGAAGGAAGCTGCAGCCCATGGAGAGTGCCTGCTGGAGCAAGTTCTTGCCAAGCTCCTGCGTCCCACTGGGGACACGCACAAGGGCAGTCTGCTCCTGAAGGACTATACTCCTCTCAAAAGGACCTACACTGGAACAGGGGAAAACAGGGAAAAACAGGGAAAAGTGTATGGAGGAAGGAGCGGCAGAGAAGAAGCATTATGAACTGACCCCAATCCTCATTCCTCATCCCCTTGCACCACTTCTGACAGGGGTAAAGACAGAAGAGTCAGGAACAAGGAATGAAGCTGAGCCTGGGAGGAATGTGGAGTTTGAGGGAAAGGTGTTTTCAGTTTTGTCCTTGTTTCTCTGTATCCTACTTTTTTCTTTATTTTTTTTTTTTTTTTTATTAAATTGACGAATTAAATTAATTTTCCCCAAGTCATGTCCGTTTTGCCAGTGATACACCACAATCTCCCTGCCGTTATCTTAATCCACGAGCTTTTTTCATCCCATTTTCTCTGTCTGTCCTGGTCAGGGAAGGAGTGAGAATGTGGCCTAGTGAGTGTATAGCAGCCAGTCGAGATCAGTTCACCACACCTTTCCCCCTTCCTGTCTGCTTGTTTGTTTTCAGCCTCCTTCAGCAAGAAAAACAGCTTATTAGTACTGAGGAGACAACTCTGTTTCTGGGGAAGAAGAGGGCAAATCAGAACACTGCACAGAAAACATTCTCTTATTGTTTACCCACATCTTACCAGAGTTTCACCTGGTCACCAATCCACAATAATGGAAACTTAGGCAACTGAAAATCTTGGAATTTTTGAATGCCTTCAAAATCCTCTCCCCTCAGAGTCACATGACTGATTCCACACTAAAATGACACTCAAAACTTAAAAATCCGTATTTGGTTCCCTGGGTATGTTCAAGCTTCTCTCTGCAACCACAAGGGACAGGCTTTCCTCTTCCTTCCACTCATTCACAAGTGCCCCTAGGGTACACTGCTGTTGGCTGTCCTCCAGAATTTGTCACTGATCATAACTTTGTCACTGATCATAACCCTCTCAAAACCAGAAGCTCAGCAAGTTCAGGCTGCCCCACTGTCTATTTATAGTCTGTACTTTAATAACATCCTCAGTGACAAGCTCGTGGTGCCAAAAGCCTTGCCAAAGTCAAAATAAACAACATCCACTGCTCTCCCCTCATCTACTAAATCAGTCATTTCACTACAGGTGATCAGGTTAGTCAAGCATGACTTCCTTCCCCTTGGTGAATCCATCCTGACTATTTCTGCTGACCTCCCTGCTCTTCAGCTGCCTGGAAGTTGTTTCCAGGATTAGTTACTCCATCCCCTTTTCGCAGGAATTGAGGTGAGGCTGACCAGCCTATAATTCCCTGGGTTTTCTTTCTTGTCCTTTTTGAAAGTAGGAATGACATTTGCTTTCCTCCAGCCCTCAGACACCTCTCCCAATCACTATGATCATTCAAAGATTATTGACAGTAGCCTTGCAATGGCATTGGCCAGCTCCCTCTGCACTCACATGTACATCCCATCATGGTCCAGTCCAGTCTATCCAGATCGTTTAAATATTCCCTAGGCTGATTCTCTTCTACTGAAGGCAAATTTACCTTGCCCTGAACTTTCAAAATGATCTCAGGGGGCTGGGATTCCTGAAGACTTGTCTTACCAGTAAAACAGAGGTGAAGAAGGTATTGTGCACCTTTGCCTTTTCTACATGCTTTCTCACTAGGTCCTCTGTTTTGCAGGCCCACATCTTCATTCAGAAGGTGAATATTGCTAATCATCAGATCTAAAAAAGGTTAGAATACTAAGCACTAGCAAAGGCTCATTTTTCATATGATTTATTTACAGTGGCTCATTTTTAGTTAAAAAATAAAATCAAAGTGTCCATTGCATTTCCAGAACTCCGCAGGCAGTAGGATGCCATCTTTTTGGTAATCGTCTGTGTCCTATAGACTGTATCTAGGTTTCCAATGTTGAAACAAAACCTTCACTGCCATCCTTCCATTCCACCCTTCTACTTCCCCCCTACAACTTTCAGGCCTAGTTGTGTGCTTAATTAGAAACATCACTGGGCCCAAAGTCTGTGTTTTAAATAGTTCAAATTAAAAATAAGGAAATCTCTATCAGCCCAAACCAACAAACAGTGCATTTTTAAACAAAAGCTTGCTTACAGATCAACATATTGAAAAAATTAGCAATACTCTTTTGACATCAAAAAGGCATTATTCCTACTATCCACTAGTGGTGACTGCAACAGTATTTTCCACTGCTTATGCCATACAAAATCTTCATTAATTCTTATCAGATGACAGCTGATCTGCTAACAGTATGAATTCCAAAAAGTGTTTGCTCTTGTTTTTTAATACAGAGCCTTTGATGACTTTCTGGGAATGGAGATAAATCAGCCCACAGCTTCTCAACTTAATCAAACAAATAAAAAAGGAAAATTAAAAAAGCAAGCAAACAATGTATGGGCAGATACACTGGATACAAACTTTCTTTTGGAGTTCCCTATACTATTTGTTGAATTGAACTATTGATTCACTGTAACAAATATGTTCAGATCTTAACAAAATAAAGAATGAAATGTCTCAAGGGCCAGAAAGATAGGAGGAGGTGGGTGAGTCATCTGAAAAAATCCATCATCATAACAGCCTCTAAACAACCGCAGTCTAGCTGCACTACCTACACAACAATGAAAAGGGATAACAAGTGCAGCATGTAGCTGGTCTGACTTACTGCTACTCTCCATCCACCAAGGCAGGAGCCAGTTGTACATAAACACACAATGCTCTTTTGCCATTCGACATCTGAGCTCTCCTAAATTTTAAAGGAACCCAATTAACCATGCAGTTAGATATTTTTAATCTCAAATACTAAACAAGAATTAATCTTTATCAATTCTCTCCTAGTAATACAAAAGAGAAAATAAACTCAGCAGAAGTCAATTTAATAAGCTGCTGGAGAAAAAGAATCTTATCATACACTCAAGTTTGTAAACCATCTATCTACTACAACAGCTATTTGATAAAAGATAGCTATTGAAAATAAGTTTGTTACTGCCAAGGATAGCAGAATATTTAGCCATTCCTCTAACTGTGAGTTTATATTAAGATCCCTCTACTATCTGAGAAAATAAGTGTATTGGAGAACAGTTGTGTTGTAACTGGTATTCCAGGTAACAGAGAATGACCTAATCTAAGCCTTTCCAAAGTGGGCCTGAGAGGCTCGCATAAAATACCAAAGCAAGAGACAAACAAACAAAAGACTTCGCCAACACCAAGCTACTGAAATCTAGTCAAATTCTAGATTAGGGTCATCCAACAACTGAATCTGAAAACCTGATGCTTTGAAAAGATGAGGAAAAGAATCCAGGCGTCAAGGATCACAATTTTACAAAAACCAAATTAAGGAGCAGCAAGCAGTCATAGCTCTCAGCACAGTTGCCCACTGCCTACAAGAAGCCCTAAAAGATTCTGAATCTTTCCTACTATGCTAAAACTCACAAAGCAGTCAAAGGCACCCATTCACTCACAAATGCAGCCTTCAGAAATGGAATAGTCCCAAACCCTTATAATCCTGCAAAGAGGAAAAAAATAATGGGAAGCTTTAACTGATCCAGTTTTTCTTAATAGCATGCTTTACACTAGAGAACATTTATTCTCCGGATACAGAAAAGCAGAATAGCTATATTTCTGCAAGAGGCATGACACTTGCTGCTCAAGCTATTCATTCAAATGAATATCATGTCCTTTAACTCTCTGAGCACGATTCACTTGCTTTGAGTAAGGGAACTTTTTTTTGAAATATCAATCTGATTTTTTTTTCTTTTTCATTTCAGTAGGGTTTTGGAAAGCTTTTTGTTTTGAAAAAAATTTCTACCTCACCTCATCTCCCTTTTGGTAAAAAATAGTGTTGAATACAATGGCATACATGATTCCCCAGTCTGATTTTCAAATTTGTCCTGTATCTTCCTTCTCCCCATTTCAAAAGCATTTTTTATCTTAAGATGTAGAGCAGTAGAATCCAAGTATTCCTAACTTCACTTTGCCATTCTAAATCTCCAGAGTTCAGAGTCTCATGAAAAATTGCAGAAAATAAATAAATAAATCCCTTTCTCAATCAACTCTAATTAAATATTTCAGCAGGAAAATAAATATTGAATATATGAAATTGGTCCAGTCTTGCACCTGCTCTTAACACAGTCTGTTTCCTGCACAGATGAGTTGACACATCCTCCTTCTGAAGCCGTGCAGCTGTTAACTTAGATACTAGAGAAATTTTCTGTGCAGAAACTGGTATCAACATACTTCTGGGGCTGATGGAGAAAGGAAATTTCCTCCCCAAACTGATTCCCAGTACCTCCTCCAAATTCAACCAAATTTCCTCCACTGTCTGAAAGAATGTGTGGAAAGTAATAGTAAATTATTAATAATTCAGCAAAGGATGTGCTACTACCAGTTTCCATTGTGATTTCCTTTGAATTGTAAAATCTAGCCATTTGAGTACCTGAAGCATTTTTTAGGTTCTTATTTTATAAGCACAGATTTTTCACATTTTGCTTATGTAAAAGACCTGTATGATAAAAAATATCTTAAGAGTATCAGAGTATAGAGGCATATTGGTGACAATGAAACAAACCAAGCAGAGGTGAAGAATGAATTTGCAAAGGAACGAGAACTGGAGAACTGGTGTAATGAACAGTAGAACAGACCCCAGTGAACAGAAGGAAAGGAGGCATGGGAACCAAAATAATACTGAATATTGTAATGATGACAAACTTCCACAGATGAATGTTTCTGAGTAGCTACCTCATCCTCTCAGCTAAAATTTTTTAGAAAAATAATAATAAAAAATATAATGGAAATTTTTTGTTGGTTTCTTACTAGTCTTTCATAAAATAAATTGTTCCTAAAGCATAAGAATTAGTCTCCATCAGAAATTCTGTCACCAATAGATAATCTTCATTCTTGAAGAACATTGAAAAGCAAAATAGGCATCACTACCCTTAAAGTACAGGCAATAGTGATCACTTTTGATGGAAGACTCTCTGGTTCAAAAAATAGCTATGTGTTAAATTCACTCGACAAATGAGATGACTGCCAATCAACCTTCTAAACTTCTTGTACATGTATGAATGAGCAATATGCATAAACACAAGGACTCTTTCCTTCAAAGCTTTGCAAAAACACAGACCATATACCATACTGTGTACTATGTTGCTTATAAACAAGTCAAAACATATACTTAGCAGTTAATTCTCATTTCCCTTACTCAGACTTAGTTTTTTCCCCTAAAGTACTTGTGTGTAGTTACCACATGGTGGTATCCATGCTAACAGTTTCCCCTATATTGTAATGAAGTTAATACCTGTTGCTTCTCTTGATCTCTTTGGACTGATAAAGAGATGCCATTAGAGTTAACTGAAAAGACAGGAATGTCAACTTTCCTTGTCAATACAGATCTGGGGCTGGTGTAATTCCTCCACAATTTCTGGCAACACAAGTGCTAAGGGAATGATTCAAGTAACAACCTAATAAAGCTTTATCCTTGGAAGAAATTGACATGCTCCTCGTTTTATCAGTCCAGCAATTATTATACTGGTATCTTCTCTTCTAAAATCATGGTATTCACAGCCTTGATTCTTAAGGTAAGAACCTTTGTATTTTAAATGCTGCCTAATAAAACAGCCAAGGTAAGAAAGCAATGTACATTAGCAGTAAGTTTGTCATATATGTTTGCTCCGTAGTAGCATGATAATATTGAGATGAAGAGCTAGCTCCAAATGCAAAATGCTGTGACCATCAGACCCAGTTCCCTGCATAACACCATGGTGGGGGAGGATGCAGTGGGGCTGCTGTTGGAACAGAAACAACCCAACAACAGTTAGATCAAACATCCCTAGTACATGGTATACCCCCTATCCTCCCCTCCATTCAGCAAATACATTATTTTGAGTTAGTATTGATTTCATTACTTGTAGCACTATGCATTAAAAGTAACATGGGTTTTCATAAATGGGGTCTTAAGAGAACAGAACTATTTAAGATAATGAAAGGATGGGGAATAAGAAGAGATACACGTTTCAGTCCAAAACATCTAGTTTAGAATGTCTTGACTGACATTATCTAGATGAAAGTTTCTCACAGCAACTCACATGTTAAAAATCCCTACTTTTAAGCCTTCAGTATAGTCAAGTTCACTATTTTTAACTCTACATAATTTAACAATTTCACTCAATCTTAGCATCTGAGAACAATCATGATGGTCATTCAACTGACATCAAAAGCATTGTAGAGAAATGCTTAGAACACTGCAGCTATTTGTATAAGTAAACTACTAACAGCTTTAAAACAATATTCAAAGAAAATTTTCACTCATATAAGATGCACTTTTAGAGTTAAGAACATAAATCCTAATATTAAGCAGGCTGCTTATTTGTATTATCAAAACTAGACCACAGAAAGAATGCTTGCTGCCTTCTGTGTTGCTCTTGCATGCAGGTGAAATATTTGTATAAAAGAAAAAAAGAACAGCCACCTGCACTCCAGAACACAAGTATAAGCAGTGATAGTGAAAATAATGTTTACTGCAGGGGTGGTGAGGCATGGGAAGGCTGCCCAAGGAAGCTGTGAATGTTCCACCCCTGGCACTGTTCAAGGCCAGGTTACACAGAGCGTTGGGAAACATCTTCTAGTGGGAGGTGTCCCTGCCCATGGCAGGGGGCTTGGAACTAGATGATCTTAAGGTCCTATCCAATCCTAATCATTCTATGATTCTATGATAATTCTTAACAATTTAATTATTAGGATATCCTCCTACATTTACTATTGCCCTCATGTTGAACAGAAAAACGCTTTAAAGTTATGATGGCTTTTGAAGACAACCAGGAACAGAAAAAACAGTCATCAAGATAGATTCGGAAAAAATGCAGCAGACTAAAAATTCTTTAGAACAATATACAAGTAAACATCTTGCCAGAATGACAAATGCCTTGAAAATAAATACAAAGGGACTTGTTCTTCTGCGATATATTTCAATAAAATATATAACAGATTGCACCAAATGAAATTCCAAAGACAACAAATGTTTCTCTGAAGTATACTTATAAGCCATAGTTAAAGGTATCCTTGCCAGGCTGTATTCAAAAAGAAAAAATGTGAAGTCTCCTAGGAAGCCATTACCTACCCAGTTCTTTATCGTTTGTATATCTTGGAAATCTTATACAGCCTACACTGCACCATTACTTGCAGTAATTACTTGGCTTAGTGAAAATTCTCCAAATACACTCTGAATCTAAAACCAATTGGTTCATATATAGGTGGCTAGAAGTATGCAGAAACGTCACGTTGCATTGTTATCCTAATTAGCATTATATTTCAGGTTAACTTAATTTTCAGCCTTTGCTTTTCTATTTGTACCAAAACACAGGTCAACCAATACCCCCTGCCACTTTAATAAACTATATCCTCCAGAGGTGCCTTGGCTTCTCAGACTCAATAGGTTTTGACAGTGACTTGCAGTAGTGTCAAAAAAGGAAGGAAATCAGGTGTTTCAAGACATTGTATTAAAGAAACAAAACAAAAATAAACCCCCAAAACCCACAAAAAATAAACAAAAGCGCACACAAAAATCAAACAAAACAACCCAGGAAACCAACCGACACAACCAACCAACCAAAATAAACCAACCAATACCACCAACACAAAACAAACCAAAAAAAAGCAAAGCAAAAACACCAAAAACAAAACCAAAAAAACCCCATCAAAACAAAACCCAAAACCAACAAAACCCCCCAACACCCCCGACCCACCCCCTGCCCAACCAAAACCCACCACAAAACCTCAAGAGTTTCAGCTTTCCAGTTTGGATTGGGAAATGACAGTACCAGACAAAGTACATTTCCGGGGGCCTTGGGAAGCTACTGATCTGATAACACTGCTGCAATTCATATCTACATCTTTGATCGATGACTACTGGCTCACCACATATTTTCAAGGCCACCACCTTAAAAACTGAAATACTTACTTTGAAATGCTTATCCGATTACAAATTAGAGCACAATGTCTGGAACAAATGGCGTTCCATCTGTTTTCTTGTGTTCTGTTCTCTTCTTCACATGACAAATCATCAAAAAACCATCTGACAAATCATGAAGACCACTACATTTCCCCCATTAAATGGGCTGCACATCAACAGGAACATTGCATTTAGACTTAGCTCTCTCAAGGTAGAAAGACTTCCAAAACCAGTGGCTAACTCTGCATGGATTTCCAAACAATAGTTGTATGCAAAAGAAGCCTCAGCAGGTGCTGAACATACATCTTTGGAATGCACAATGTCTAAAATTCTTTTTAGCAAATCAAAGGGAAGAGCAGTGCATCCTGGCCCTGGAATACATGGACAGAAACGAGCAAAGGCTTGAAATCTCCCCTTTGTCAACCATTACACTCAGCAGCCTCACCAAGTGCTGCATACATCCATGCTAAGCCTATTTCTCACATCCAGCCCTGTATAAAAGTTTAAAAGGGCAGTGAGAAGTGGAAAACATATGAATCTTTGCAGAGCTGATACTTAGCTGAACTCAATTTGAGTCATCTAAAATAGCTCTCAGCCTGCCTCTACACATTGTTCTCTGAACTTTGATTTTTACTTTTTGCCCTCAGAAAAGAACACATGGGTGCTATTAATATCCTGAGTCTCCATTTCCCCCTTGAATGATTTTGAGATCCATACCTGAGATTTTCAGTTTTACTTTTGTATTAGTAAGTAAAACTAAGTAAGTAAAAAAGAAGTGTCTCTCCTCCTACCCATTCTTTAAGTACTGCAAAAGAAAGAAAAAGGTCACTGTCTTGCATTTGCTTCATATTGTATTGGATTCTGTACAGAGCCAGACACCTACTTTCTCCCCTTGTGACACTTCCAAACTTCCCTTCACACAGTCAGCTCTGAAGGCACAAAGCATACAGGTCCTCTCAGAGGAATAAAGATCAAGAACATCACTAAAGCCTTTCTTTCACGGGGGGAAAATTCAGCCAAAGTGGGGAAAATCCACAGAACCTGAAATTTAAAAATCGCTGCTGTGTATTTCTGCACCTGTGATTTTTCTTAGTCTTTTGCCCTGAAGCAATGGACACAATCATTTTTATTTTTTTTACAGACGACCACACTAGCAAGCAATTTTCTTTTTAGCACACTTTACTTTCACTTATAGTTAACTGTGCCACCTCCCAACAATCATCCTTCTTCTGAAGCATCTAGAAAATCCTCACCAGGTACCACAAATATATCTTATTGTATGGACCATATTTTTAAGAACGATAATAAAAAGGGTTACCTTATCCTTTTATCTTCAACCTTTTTCAGATACTCATCTCTCTTCAAAACTCCCAGTATTGTTTCCCGTTCATGTTCCAACAAAAACGACAAATTGATGATCTCCAGGTGCTTTGTCATGGTTCTTCAACTTCTCTCTTTCAATGACTGCTTTGCCCAATCAATTTTTCCAATGTTTTGCTTGCACAAGTCCAAAGGCACATTTGTGTCAGAGTTACAAAATCCACACAGTCAAGAGGTATTTTGAAAAATGCTTCTTTAAGTCAACTAGGTGTCAAGATTGTATTGCTTTGCCTTCCAATTATGCAAGAAATCAAGGCTTCTTCTTTGTTCCTTCCTCAAGAAAGCCAGTCGTTTTCCTAGTTATTGAATGCCCTTCTGCTCACTGGCACACTGCAGGCCTTCAGACTGTTTTCACAAACAGCTGCAGATTCAATTTCCAGGCATAACTGTAGGCTGGAGCCACAAAACAGCTGGGAATATTTATTTCAAACCACCTGAAAGACAAGGCAAACAAACAAAATAAGTGTAGGTGATTTTGACATTACCATCACAGTCTGATTTGGAAAAGGCTTAATCTAGCAATGATTTGAAAGCCACCAAAGAATGGCTTGCAGATTATCAGGTTATCTTAGGGGCTACTTGTATATCATGTTTTCTATGTTGTCATTTATTTACTTGCTCATGTTTGACTATTATGCTCCCACAAGAGCTCTGCAATTATCTTCCTACTGCAATATATTTAAATGGCTATATTCACCTTGTAGTATTTCCATCCTAACAGTAATAAGCATGGCACTGGTGGAAGGAATGATTCTCCTCATTTCCCTGAGATTACTTTAAGGGAGAAGTAAAATTAATGAGTGGAAAGGCTTCAGAGGACAGCACTGGAGATAAGGCTCACCTCAAAAGAAGTATACACGTCCATCCCAGCAAGTCATCCATTACACTTGCTTTACAGTCAAATTGGAGAAATAGGGACTTTCAAGGAGTGATTTATTCACTGACTGCTGACATTGAATTTTGGATGACACATTCTAGAAATGCCCATTCTCTTCCAGTAAACGAAGCAAGAATTTAGAGTAACAATAACATGTAGCCACCCAGAAGCAAAGACAAATTTCTTTCTTTTTGAGTTTCGCGGGGTTTTTGGTTTGGTTTGGGCTGTTGTTTTTTGGTTTGGGTTTGTTTGTTTGTTTTGTGGGGGAAGGTGTGTTTGTTTTGTTTGGTCTTGGTGATTTTGTTTGTTTGGGGTTTTTTTTGTTGTTTTCTCATTTCTAAACAGAGAACAACTTCCGAACAAAACCAGAAGAGACACCCTAGTCCATACTGGAGCTAAACTTGTAGTTAACTGGTTAGAATATCCTGGTAACTACAAGAGAACAGTCTCCTGTAAAGTCTCTTGTAAATAAACATAACACACCAAAAACTCACAAGGACTCCTGTCGTGGTTTAAGCCCTACCACACAGCTCGCCCACTCACTCCACCCCTTCCTCCCTCAGCTCTCAAAGGGATGGGGAGGAGAATCGGAAGAATACAACTCCCACAGGTTGAGATAAGAACAGTCCAGTAACTAAGGTATAACACAAACTGCTGCTACCACCAAT
>WYDI02041252.1:0-36437 GCA_009867235.2 Psittacus erithacus
TCTGGTGTCCTCAACATAAAAAGGACATGAAACTGTTGGAACAAGTCCAGAGGAGGGCCACGAGGATGATCAGGGGCCTGGAGCACCTCCTGTATGAAGACAGGCTGAGAAAGTCGGGGCTGTTCAGCCTGGAGAAGAGAAGGCTGCGTGGAGACCTCAAAGCAGCATTCCAGTACCTGAAGGAGGGCTATAGAGATGCTGGGGGTAGACTCTTCATTAGGGGCTGTAGTGACAGGACAAGGAGTAATGGGTTAAAACTTAAACAGGTTGGACAGAGCCTTGGGTGGCATGGTTTAGTGTAAGGTGTCACTGTCAATGTCAGGGGGATTGGAACTAGATGATCTTGAGGTCCTTTCCAATCCTGACTATTTTATGATTCTATGATGCTTCCACCTGACAGTACCAAAGGGCAGGATTCACCTCCCCTGTCTTGGCGATCTTAAAAGTCAGAGGCTGGTCTATGGGGGAGAGTCAACAGAGGAACTAAAAAAATATTCAGAAGACAGTTCATCCATCCCATGGCAACACAGCAAGGCTAAACTGCCACTTGGAGGTACCTGCCTCCTTCCTTTGCTTACAGAGGCAGCCTAGGCAACAGCTTTTGGACTGGGCTCTGGCTTTCAGGCAGCTAGCATCATGGGAGGTCCATACTGGCTCTTCAGGCAGATGAACAGAAAAAATGTAGATGAAAATGGCCACATTTCCCCATGATAAATGGTTTGAGAGCACAGCACTGAAATCTTGAGTGCTCAGTGCCCTTTCCTAAGTATAAGAAGTCCCCTCTTTCTCCTCTTCAGGTCATTAAACTTTGAACTTGCCACTAGAAGGAGTGATAGCAAGAGTCAAGCAGATCATCTCCAAATAATTTCTTTCTCCTTTGTGGACTATTTTTGTTTTGCTTTCTGTTGCTAGCCTCTGAGAACAAATGTACATTGTTTTCACCACATGTGCATGAAAAGAAAACATTTCTGGAGCACTGAGAATTAACCACTTCCTAGAAAAGGAGCTTGAACATCTCCCAGTTGAATCTCTGTGAGCTAAATTCCTTGTAGCAAGAGGGCAGTGGTGCTCACAGAAGCGGACGCTTGGAAAGCAGGGGAGAGTATTGTATACTGTCCTGTATATGCAGCACTTCCATTCAGCTGATTGCCAGCCACCACATATGGGACACCAGCATTACCATTCCCGTTTCATAGGAAGGACAGTAACACTGAATGGTGAGGGGAAATCGGCCACAGGCTCAAAGCTGACTCCAGAGTAATTATTCAGACCTGAGTTTGTTGCAAAGTCTCCCCTGGCTTGGGTTGTGTTTTACCCCATTCCTACTGTGGCTGACGATGAGAAGATTTTTATCCATGTTTGGAGATTCAAGGTACAAACTACATACAGACGTGTTAGGAAAGAGCAACAAGAAAATAAGTGAATACGTTCTCTTAAGTGGACTGCACAATGTTAAAACAAGTGTTAAATTTCTCATTCCAATATAGAGTAACTGAGTAAAACAAATGAAAACTGCACACAATGCAATAAAAAATAAATGTTCCATTTCCCACTTCTTCTTGATACAGCTGTTTGTTTTAAACATATAAAGATTAAGGGAAGAGTCTTGAATTTAATTAAATCCCAAAAGAACTAATGATATTTATGCATATTAAATTTTTAAAAGCACTTGTGGCTGTTCAGCCAATCACTCACTGGACTGTCATAACATGCCTCCCAACCCTAATTTAAATTCTAAAGAAGACATCCATGAAAAAAAAAATGTGCAGACAGTAACCTTTTCACTGCACATATGTTTAAGAGATAAATGCCCATCTAGCTTTAAAAGGCAATAAATCTAATAAATGGCCACATCATCATAATTCAGCGGTGGAAAAAAAATCAATGTCACAAATTTCGGAACTGCATCTCTCAGGGAAGTAAATTAAAACATCAATTCAAACCTACTTTAAAGACTTTATAAGGAGAACATTGATGTCTTAACACAAAAACTCCTAGATAACCTAGATGAAGCTGGGGCTTTCCCAGAGCTGTCATGCAGGGAGTGGCATTCCGTGTGGCCATCTTTGGAACACAGCAGGAAGCTCCACTCCATCATTTGTTTTATCCCCTTCTCTAGTCCTGTACCTTCATAAGCCAACAGGTACATTACGGCCTGTCAGAAATATCTCAGTGAGAGGAAAAATGCTCTCTTGCCCTATTTGCAGTAAATCAAGGAAGCCTCTGATGTGGCCCTGAGTAAATCTCTGGCCCAAAGCTACAATCTCTGAACCTTCTCCCTTGTTACCAAGTTGGTTGTAAATGCAGGCTGCAAAGTCGCAGGGCTTCCTATTCTTCTGGTCTGTGTAATTTCCCTGCCTTGTGTACTCAACATTTTGTTATCCCAACTCTTACACTGTCATCTCTCCCACCTCAGACAACAGACTCCTCCTCTGTACATCTCTTAAACACTAATAAAAGATGTTTTCTGTTCCACCTACCTTTCAGCATTGACATACAGCATTAACCAGGGGCAAGTCTAAAAGTTCAATGAAGTACAGCTCCTTGCTAAACAGAAGTTTGCAAATACTGCTCCTGCTTCTCTCACAAGCATTTCTGCTGATTTTCTTGAGCAAGGATTCAGACCCCATTTAGAAAAGTAGTTCGTTGCCTATAGTTAAACCTGGCTTTTTTTATTTCTCAATTGTGACAGCCATTAACTACTGCTGTGTTCCTGTTTATGAGAGACTCTTCAACCCTACTTTGCTGATATGACACAGCCTTTGCTTACCTATCAAGTACTCCAGCCAGAATTGGTCTGTTTCCGGCTTGTAGGGTCGGTTGAAGTCAATCTGGATTTGGAAAATCTGTCCCCGACGCACTATCAGCTTGGGGCTGTAGTACTTGTCAGTGTGGTGCTGCTGCTTGTTGATTTCGTGGGGCTCCTTGAACATATGAATGTCCACAACACGCAGGTAATCTGCAGAGACATGTAAATGAACAGAGAGCGAAGGAGTCAGTATGTTGGAATATTGACATTGATATCAACATTGTTAGAAGCCCTGTCCTCCCCCTCCTCAGCATTGCCTCATCAAGGAATACTGTGCGACAGAGCACACTGGATCTATTTGGGACTTACATCTTCCTGGCTGAGCAAGAGACTTATGGACTGACACTTGTCTGCCCACCTGCCATTTTCACAGAGGTTGCAAGGCTTCTAGGGAATGACTAAAGCGATTGCAGAATGAACA
This sequence comes from Psittacus erithacus, assembly GCA_009867235.2. NCBI lineage: Eukaryota > Metazoa > Chordata > Aves > Psittaciformes > Psittacidae > Psittacus > Psittacus erithacus. Next base: position 3,231 of record WYDI02041252.1, read on the forward strand.
GGTTCCTGTGGGTGGAAACCTGGATGTCCTCAAGATGGACATTTCTTTGGCATCAGCTTTCTGCAAGTCTGGGCCTCCTTTTCACAAGTTTACCACAGCAATCTGTGGGCCTTGACAGCTGTGCCTTCTTGTCTCTCTTCTTGTGGCCCTCCATTTGCAAAATGCAAATTCATAGGGGTTTTGTGACACTTAAATACATTAACGTTTGCAAAGCACTACCACTATGGAGTGCTGAAGAGCCTTAGAGGCAGTTAATGATCTTTCATTCAGCTGAGAGCTTGGATTGTCTGTATTAAATAAGGTTTTGGTGTACTGTATGTGTCTAGACTCAGCTTCTTAGTACACCTCCACTGCTATTAGTGTCTTCTTATGAAAACTAAACATAACATTACAATATATAATTACAGCATAGAGTTATAGGCAAACAGCAGTAGGTATCTGTAACATGCACAAGCAAATCTTTGCTCTGTTCAAATTAGGGCTGTCTAAAAGCCTACCACTGCTGGAAGATAGTCTGCTCAGCTAATGTCCAGTGGTGGCATTGGGATAGCCAAAGGCACTTGCAGTCACCCTGAGCTACATGACTGTACCATACCAGGAATCTTTGCAACGAGAGTCTTCACACACAACAAGCAACCACATGAAAATTAAAATGGACATCATTCTTTCGCCTACATGCTTGGGCAGATAGTCACAAAACCTCTGCCAGAATGACCATTACTGCTCACCACCAGGAGAGAGACAGAAGAGTAAAGCTTGATTTGCAGCTCTCAGTTTGTCTTTCCAGGTGCTGACAGTTAGAAACTGGGCAATTTTTGCATTTTATACTGATGGCAACAGAGCCAAACTCATGCCTGGCAAAAAGAGGTGCACATTTACAGCAGCTGGTGGAGCTGTGTGTACTCATGATGGTGGTTAATTTGGCCTGTTACTGAGTACACTGTGAGCAGAAATGATTTGCTCAGTGAATGAATTGGATATTCAAGTCACTGAGGGCTGAACACAACCCATTTCACAGAAGCTCAGAAAACAGCTTTGCACACTCTTTTTCCTTGAGGGCAGGGGAGCACTGCATAGTTGCCAGGTCTGGACAAGCAGCAAAGCAACTCTTTCTGGGGAGCAGGCATTCTGCAAGGATGTATTAAAGACATCAGCAGAGCCCTGCAGGCAGCAGCTCCCCTGGACACCAACATGATCTTTCTCATGCTCCAAACAAACCACCCAGCCTGGGCTCTGGGCTACAGATAACAGGAGAGGGGAAAATAGGGCAGCAGGAGCAGGTCCCTCTTGTGCATCGTCGCCATCAGCTGCCTTGTCCTGCCCTTTGGGAAACAGAAGGAAAGGAAAATGCTGAAGGACACAGCAAGATAAAGATCTTTTCATGGAAAAGTCCTGGACAACTGAACCCCAAACCATCCTACTAACCTTAACCTGAGGAAAGGCTGGAATACCTGTTCAATCCTGAGCCAGGCTTAACGTCCCATGGTAATGTTATTATTATTCTCTGCTCAATTCACCAGGCTTCTGAGTAACTTTTATAGATCCTTGCTGGCTTATAGCACTGGCTGCAGTCACAGAGATGTTTTTGTGTGAAACGTTAAATACATTTTGCTCAGAAATCATTCTCAGTGTCCTCTGTGAAGTGGGGCATGCTTTGCCTCTCTCCCTGCAAAAATCGGCAATCTCTCGCAATAATGCTGACAAAGCTCACAATCAAATTTCATGAGGTGGGGATTTACTGGAGTAAATTTACTGGAGGTGGGTAAAATGAGGCAAGGAAGAGGCTCTCCCCTTATCTGTCGCAACCCATCCAAGGCTAAAAGCACTGCATGAAAAAGTTGCATGTCTTGGGGCTCTGTGAGGGGTGAAGCTATCAGTAAGCTTTGCTCAGCCTCTCTCTCCTGAGGAAGCATACAAATGGATTTGAGGGTTTGTTGTATTTTCATCTCATGTTCTGAAATAAAAGGCAATAGTGACCTAGTCTTTCCTTCACATTAATCCTTCAAGGAACTGCAAAGCTGAGTCACCCTGGGCCTTCAGTTCACCATTTGATGCATTTCATCTCAGGACTTACATGGCTCCTGTTAAAACACAACCACATGCATCTGTGGACAGCATATTCCACTTGCACTCAGTGTTAGAATGTATGTTGAGCTTGCCAGGTGAATATAACCTGTGACCAAGCCTCTGTCTCCACACAAGCCTGTGTGAATTACACTAATTACAGAGGACAAAACCTAACAGGGTAGTGCTAACACCATCATCAGGGTGCAGTCAGAATGAAGGCTCCAGTCTATGCTCATCTGTTTGTGATGTGGCATCTGTCCCTCACAAAGGGTCATCATCAAGACCCTCTTTGAAGAGAGGTCAATATGATGGTTTACCTTAGCGTGGTCTGCTGTTTAGTGCAAGCAGGTTCACCGCACAGGAGGCAGCAGTCTGATGCTTTCGTAAAGCTTTTGCAATGTTAAGCTTGCATGAAAATAAATGACCACAAGTTTGAGTTGTTTGTTTGAGTAATAAGAATAGCTTTCAAACGTCAGGTTTTCTTGGAGGTCCAGAGAGAAAGGGCTCTGGCTTACAAACCCAATAGCATGATTTTCCAAAGGATGTGCCCATCACTTTGCTAACAGGGGAAGCACGATTCCTTGGTGAGTTGCCAAACTTTGCAAAGGAGGGTGCATGGGGAGCTTGCAGACTGCGGGGCCGCAGGGCTGTGTCCTCCCACCAAGCGGCTGTAAGCACCAGGCCCACTCGTAACACATTGCAGTGAGATGAGCTGGCGAGGAAGAGCCAGGGGGAGGACACAGCACAGGCGTGCTCATGGAGATACAGGCTTCTTGATGAAGAAGTGCTCAGGGGCTGCGCATCCTCCTCACTGAGCATCTCCTCCCTCAAGCAAGCCAGGCTCCAGCAGCAGGCAGCCCACTGACCGGGCTGGGGAGGCAGTGGTCCCTGGCAGCATCCACTGCTCGCTCCGGCTGTGATTCAGGGGAGTAGAAGTGGGTGTCAGCAGAGAGCTAGTCAAGCACAAGATTTTACCTCATCCTGGAGTAGTAGCTAAAATAGGTCAAATGAATCACACCCTAAAAATGCCTGTTTCTCTCTGTTGGCTGTCAAGGGAAACGAGGGTGACTAGCTCAGCTATAGACACCTACACTGTGCAGATCAAGGGAAGGATTCAGTTAAATTTAGGCATCTAAATGAAGTGAGCTTGGTATGGAGCCTGTTATTATGGTCAGTTGGTGGCTGGTTGCTGCAGTCAGGAAAGCTGAGAGAAGGCTACAGGTCACCCTGGAAGTGACACCCCCTGCCTCTCTGGACAGCCTGTGCCTTCACCTCCACTCGCTGGGTGGCTCTGTGTTGACTACAACCTGGCACATGTGAAAACAGTGATGTTTGGATGTTTACTGCAGGTGTCCTATCCTACACCAAAGGCTAGGAAACTCCTCAATTACAACAGCAGGGATAAAAGCATTTGCATGCTTTGTTCAGTGTGTAATGGCAATGGCATATGGGAACCACTACAAAGAATTTGGACAATGCAGAAATGTAGAGATGTGCAGAAGGGGAAGGAAGTGGCACAAGCAGCTCTCTGCAAGGATGTGCTTGTGGCACTAGAGCCCCCTCAAACTCTGCTGCTCCTGCTCTGCCTGCACTCACTTTATCCCCCAAGCACAGCACTGCGAGTGCTCTGGGCAGGCTCAGCTCCTGAATGTAAGTCCCAGTCTGAGCTCCATTAGGCTATAAACCTTTAATATGGTTTGAGAGGTGACTTAAGCACCCTGCCCAAAAGAGTGTGTCCAGGGACCACATCAGCTGGTATCAAAGGCTTAGATCACTGCTGATGTGCACTGAAACAGGAACACTGCTGCCATCCCTTCCCTTCAGGTCACTCATTTCACATTGTTGCTACAAGCATTACAGAGCTGAACTGCAAGGCAGAGCTGATCTAGCTCTACAAAAAGAGCTTTACTGTCACACGCAAATTTATTTTTCAGTCATACCAGTCCCATAGCCAGGTTTATCCCGTGGCCATGCAAACCCTGGCTTTGGACAAGGGTTGTTTTTCTTACCAGCAGCACATCACCTTAAGCACATGTTAGGCTCCTGCCTCAACTTACTTGACCTGACATTCCTAAGTTTCCATTGCATTTCTGAAAAGCAAGAGGCTCCCACCCACCAGCATTGCTCTTCATTGAAAGCATCATGTGAAACACATCAAAAAGCAATAGGAATCTTTCTTCTGGTACTGGTGGGCTTTAGCTACAGGCTGCATTCCTTCTAAGGTATCCCACACTCACACATCCCCAGCTTCTGGGAACATATTCGATTTGAAATGATGTCTAGTCAGGACCTGTACTGCATTACATTTGACAATTTAAACACACATACTTGCCCCAGAGCTACAGGGTTTTTTGAAAAGGTTCAAGCAAAATTTCCACAGTCTTAACATGCCAGTTGGTTTGCTCAGGCATTTTTAAAAAGAAATGCTTTTTAAAGACAGGAGTGTGTATTAAAATGGGGGGGATGTGTGGTTAAGGCACATGATTAGGATTACAGAAATAATGCTTTGCAATAGAAATTTGAACCTGTCACTTAAAAGTGCCTGTTTCCCAGTGTGTAAAATGCAGTAATTAATACTTGTCTATATTTTTTAAGCGCTCTTTCAACCCTGGATGAAAAGTCTCATATGATTATTAAGTATTATTACATCTGGCTAACCTAAGTTGCCATGTTCAACAAGTTCTGCTGTTTATTTCAAATAGGCTAAAAAATTAACGTCGTCTGGTTGGTGATTCCCTCAGGATACTACCTTGATTTCTTTTAAACCAAATCTTCCCTACTTTTATTCAGCTTCACTCCAAAGAATCGGCGCTGAGAATGTGGTTTGATTTACCCATCCCCTACAACGATATTGTTCTGTCTCCCCAGCCAAATGATTGAAACACTTTCACAGGAGAAAAATTAAAAATATGGAGATTCCTTTCAGTTTCACATTCATTTTTACAAGTGAGCTGAACATCTAGCACAAGTTTTCCATGTCAGCCAGCATTTTGCAGTAGTTTCACAGCCAGTTTAAGGCCACAAAAACCAGAGGGGCCATTAAGAAGGGAGGGTATTTTCAGATAGTTTTCTCATGAGCAGCAATAAAAGCTATCTGAGACCAAGACACACACAGAAAAAAGTGGTTTGGTTTTAATTCACAGGGCTGGGCAGAGGTGAGTTTGGAAGATGTAAAAATAGGCTCATGGGTTAACTGTACTCCGTACCTTTTGGATTAAATCCTCTAGGTATCAGTCCAAAAGCCTCTATCTCAGGGACCTCATTTTCTTCCTCATTGGAGTTGTTTGATGGGATGGCTCGTCTCCCATTCAGGGGAGGTTTCTTCTTTTCCTCGTTGGTGCTCGTTGTTTCAGACATCCTGTATTAAAAAATGTAACACCATGAAAAAAAGAAAGAGTGCAAGTAAAAAGCAAACATGAGCCAGCATAGCGCATGTAAAATGGGAGAAACCAGAAACAGTGTGGGGTATCAGTGATCCACACATTTTTAAACTCACATAAGCAAAAACTGAGAGGCAGGAACCATCAGTGTAATGATGGAGCACAGCTCTCTAAGGATTGGAAGGCATTTTGTGTTTGTCATAATACATGACTTAGAGAAGAAGAGGGGCACAAGAAGGAGAGGGAAGCCTAACAGAAGTATTTGCCAAGAAGCAAGGCATTAAAAACATCAGGGAGTTTTAGGTGACAGAACTGGAAAATCATTCACTTTCCCACCCTCCAAAACAGCATTATTGAATCCAAAATAGCAAATTATATTTCCAGAAAGTGCATCACATACTATCTCCCCTAATAAAAATGACATTCAAAGTTGTACTGCAATCATCCCAAATACTACAGCCTACAACAGTTTGTGGATGATTACTGGAGAAATTGTATTTTTGTCCCTATGCACACAAACACCCAGTATCTAAAGGGCTAACTCCTGCATCTAGAAAATCCACTTTTGAGAGAGAGAGGGAGAAAATGGGAAAGTGAGAAAGAAAAAAAGAGAGAAGGGGAGAAAAGGGGGGGGGAGTGAGGAAGAAAAAAGCACTTATCCACTTATTTCTCTCCCGCTAACGATCTTAAGGGAATTCTCAGATGTAGGCTGATCAGAGACTTCTCTTTGAGCTAGTCAAAACTGCTTTCACATCTGTTTCAGTGTAAGCATGTAGAAATGAAAAAGCCATGCCATCCTTCTAAGAAAATATTCATGGATGAGAACTCAACTTCTTCCCAAAGCTCCTGAAAACAGCAATTCAAAATGTGGCAATTATTTAACAGCAGTAAGCTCCTGAAGGAAGTTTTTTAGTTAGCAGGGGTACCTTCTTTTCAGATAGTCTTTTTTTTTTTTTCCTTCTCCCTTGCAGAATTTCTGAAGTGCAATAGAAGCCTGAAAAAGTTGGGGGTTTTTAAGTAACCTCTGTATATCCTCCTCCCTCCTGTTGCAATAGGACAGTGCGGAAAGGGCTGCCAAGCCCTCCCCTTTGTACCACCTCTAAGGATCTGCCACCGCTGCTGGCACATCTTTGTTTACTTCCTCCCTCTCCCTGCCTGTCTTGCCCCAGCCCTGCTCACCAGGAGCATTTCAGAATGCTTGGGTTAAGGAAACAGCTTCAGCTAAGGAAACAGCTTGGGCACCGAGGTTTCAGTTCTTAGTGAGATAGAGTAGAACTGCTCATGGAACAAGGGCTTAGGAACTGGAAGTCTGGAGGGGGTTTTCTGAGGGACACAGCCCAAGGAGCCATGCTCAAAGTATTACCAGTTTTTAATGGTGTCTCTACCTCAGGCTGCCTGCAGTGCAATTTCAAGTGCCGGTTTTTATTGCACTCCCAGGCAGATGACAGCGACTGTTCCCTTGCCTGGTGCCCCATGGCAGTCCTTTCAGAGGACTGTGGGGCATATGTACATGGAGTTCTCTTTGGTGGCCCAGCAATGGGGGCCTTTTTCTTGAGACCCTGTGTAGTTCAGGAAAGTGAAGGTATTTTGCACTAAACAGCCATGTTTAAGACAAATGACCTTCAGCTCTTGCCCACGATAAAATGTGCATCTCATAATAACTGGAGTCTGGAGCAGTCTGGTGCAAACATTTTAGTTCCATGTCAACTTTGTTCAGTTCCACTAAGCTCTAAGATAACTGGGGACTGTGTGATACCTTCTCTGTCAGACATAATTCCACAGACCAATGGAATGGCACAGAGAACAAGCAGTGTACGGGGAAGAATTCAGGACCACTCTCCTGCCAGCCACTGTTTTTTGGCAGCAGAGGTACAAGGAACCTACAAAGAGCATGCATGTGTAGCGGAGAGTCCCTCTTACACACATGGGACCTGCCATGGGCACTTACTTGCCCCAGCTGCAGGGTAGATGAAGAAGTGGAGACACAGTGAAGAGGTCTCCACTCTCCTTCAGCCAGCTATGACTTCCAGGCTTATAGCAATAGTGAAGCCTCAAACATCTGCTGGCTTAACACCGTTGAAATCAAGCCAGGAGGCAGAAGTGGAGAGAATTGTGTCACATTCCTGTAATGGGAAGCAGCAAGTAAATCATCTGGAAGACAGGCCCCTCATCCTAGCTCCCTGGGGATTGCTCAGTCAAAGCGAGGTAGCTCACTTAAGCTGGGACACCTGCACAGCATGCGGCAAAGATGCCAGCTGGGGAACTGAGAGCAGCATGGATGCACCAGCATGGCATTGCAGCCAGGCTTATGGGCCTGGTAAGGCTGATTGCCAAGGCATGGCACTGGGCAGCCCTGCTTTTGGAGGCAGCCTTGTTATCCGCACAGGAGGGTTACACTACACTGTCTCATAGCCAAAGGGCTGGAAGACTCCCCCACCACCCCCAGTGAGCTGTTAGGCATGTAGCACAGAAAGTCAGCCAGCCAGGGGACTCCCCTTCCCCTGCCCTGTATCCCTAGGAACACAAACATTCTGCGGAGAAAGATCTGGTCCCGTCGCTGTCATCCTGATCTGCGATTTCTATTGACTCAGTCTTACACAGATGGGCCCTGTGGCAACCATCTGGAGGGCAAGTGGCACACCTGGCACACGGGAACACAATGAGCTTTCTAGGGGAGGAGGCTGGTTGATGATTTTCTCCCTTTCCTTCAATTTTTCCCCCTTCCACCCTGATTTCTACGTGGTGTGGTGTGCTTTGTGCCATTCTTTCCACTTCCAGCCAGCACTTCAGTTCCCAAAACTGCAGCCGCTGTGACGATGTTACAAAAACTGATATAAATATTGCCTTGGTGCCATGCCTGCTGGAGGCCTGCAGCCCAAATAAGAAATGCCGTCTCCCGAGGAAGTCACATGCTTCCCCAAGTGGCTGCGGTGCTGTCAGAGCTGGGAGGGAAACTTTCCATCAGAGCGAGGAAGGGAGCGAGCGGATGCAGCCTAACAGATCCCACTCCAGCCATTGTGCTTGAACAGCCAGCGGTTGCAGATGTCTCCCATGCCCATGCACATCTCTCTGGGGCTTTTGGCAGAAGCCACCAATCACACAGAAAGCAGGGAGGCCAACATTTTGGGCAGTAGGGGGGCGCTGCATCCAAGGAAAGTAATGTTCTCCGCGCTGTAATTTATTTATTTTGAGGGAGATGATGTAGATTCATGCTTATGACAGCTCCAGATGGTAGGTATTTTCTCATTACCTGGACTTCTTAGCATTTGTTCTCCCTCACCTATTAGGCTGCACTGGCCTTAATTTAACTTCCATGGTTTGAAACTACTGACGTCAGGGCTGATGCAAGAGGGGGGAAAGAGAGCAGGAAGCCCTGGTTTTCCTGTAGGGTGTTATATTTAATGAATGATGCACTGAGATGACTGGTGAAGAAGCACTCTTTCTCCTTCAAGCTGCTTCTGCACTGCATCCTGTGGGAAACCATAAGCCCATGCCCATTTCTCAGAGGTGGCCTTCAGATACTCCTGGCCTTTGTCAAAGACCTTTGCAGTCATGGGCACCCTTCCCTCTGCAACGGACTTTGGATGATGGACAGCCCTTCCTCCTGATCCCCACAAGAAAGCCCTTAAATGGCTGCAAAGCTTGCACTGTAAAGAGTTATCCAAAATGCAGTTTCCTGCTGTCGCCAGCGTCAGCATTGCTCTGTTCCAAGTTTTCCCATGGCAGACAAGAGCGTGTTGGGGAAAAGAAAAAAAAATCCCACAGAACGCAAGAGTCGGTAAAGCTGTACAGCCAGAGGAGAGGGCGTGCCAAGAATCATCACAAGCAAACTGATCAACCAGGTGCTCGCATACATGGGTTTCTGTGCTGTGTGCCAATGGCTGGATGTGAAAGAGATTTTGCCTACCACTATTGTAGCTACACCAAGCACTGCTCAGCACCAGCTGAGTGTTGTAAAGCTCTCCAAAAGGGTGGCTTCCTTTTTCCCTTTTAAAAAATATTTAAATATTTTTTAAATATTACTTTTTTGTCATTTGCAGTGTCAATGGATATTCAGATGCACTGGAACATTATAGAGCAGCATGTGCACTAGTGCACCTGTGAGGACATCATCCTCAATCCGCACACACGAGATACTTTCAACTCTGATCTTCTACACATAATAATATAACGTTATCTCTCTCTTGTCTTCTTGTCTCCAGAGCTTCACTCAGGAACTTGCAACCCTTTTTCAGATGATCAAGTCTGCCTTCGCTCTTCCTTTGCATCAGTGCTTGTCTCCCAGAAACTTACGTTTTTCTTCCTATGATGCCCTGCCTCACTAAGGCTGCAGGCAGAGTGGAACAAATTCTAGCAGAAAACATGAACAAAAATTATTACTTTTAAACATAAACAAATTTCAGGAATGTTCATTTGATGGTTTTGTTTGCATGTTTTCTGTCACTTAAAAAAACAAAACAACAAACCAAACAAAAACCCAAACAAAAAAACAAACCCCCCAGATAATATATTTATCTATCTGTGTGTAACAGCTCTGGCTACCACACACAGAGAAGTACATTTTGAGTTAATGCTGAAAATTCAGGAGGCCCAGCTCTGAAGCATGGCATGGGTATGCATGTCTGTATGTGTAAGAGAGGCAGAGGCAGAGAGAGATAAAATGGTAGCTCTTCAGATGGTGGAACATTTGGAGAAGGGGATATAGGGCTAGTTTTCAAAATATATTGTTGCAAATGTTTCTGTTGCAGGAAGAAAAAAAACCATATATATATATTCATACACACATTCTGCTAGGAAAATGTGGCTTAGGAAATTTAACTCTTCTCTGAAAAATTGTTGTTCCAAACTGCAAGCCTAAATTCAAACTGTAGATCTGTATATGCATCTACATCTGAGCTAGCCATCTTAGGCTCCCTTTATCCTCCGCACAGATCTAGTCTAGGCAGTGATTCATCTCCTCCTACAGCAGACATGTAAATAGGTCAGATGAATCATGGCCTAAAAAGTGCCTGTTCCCTGTATTGACTGCAAAGGGAGCTTGGTGATGGGTCCTACCATATGTGTCTACGCTGCCAGTGTCTACAGTGAGGTGAGATGAATCCTAGCCTAGGCACAGAAAACGAAAAACTTTTTATTTTTGTTTTGAGGCCTGGTTTTCAAGTGCTACATTATCCTTTACTTTTATGGAAGGTTCGGCTGCAAATCATTATCAATGATACACAGTGTACACAGTTTTTCTCTCAGAATATGTGGCTGACACTGCCAATTATGTAAAATATATTTCTTACAAGAACAGTCAGATTACAGTAAAGCACATACAAGCTCATGAGTTCAGGCTTTGGAAAACACATGCTTTTTTTTTGTATTATTCTGTGAAGGCTTTTTGCTTCCTCAAACAGAAATATAACTGTGTGTGTAGTGACTGCAGCAAAATAAGAAAGTAACTGTACTGCCTGTTATGAGCATACAATCCTGGTTCCCACTCCTATTCTTACTGACATCTGTATCCAAAGCATTCAGCTGGTTGTGTACAAATGGCTGCCCCAGTTTCTTACAGGAAGAGTAAGAAAGAAGCTGAGCTGGGATGTTTATGGCAGGACAGGCTTGGGAAACTCAGGGAAGGGAACCTTAAAGTCTTTGCAAAGATCCAGCCTAAGTAGCTGCAGCTCAGTCCTGCACCAAGACTGGCTGCTGCAAAATTGCACCCCACAGCTCCAGAGGGGCTCACTTGTCGCACACAGCATCACATACAAGCAAGGTCATCCATTTGTACTGTGCTCAAATTACCATGGCTTCTGGACAGCAAGGAGTTGTCTTGGATACAACAAGGCCAGAATCAATAAGCCCGAGAAGACCCAAACCAGCTACAAGCACGAGCACAGAGTCTGTGCCCAGCATCCCTGAAGGACTCATGTCAAAAGCCTAGTAAAATACATTTGAAACATCCCTACATAAAGCCATTTGGGCTGAGCAGGGTTTAGCAGGTCCAGCTCTACATCATACACAGATGAATATCCTTGTGTTAGTGGTAGGCTAAACAGCAGCGTTCATGGAGCATTACACCTCAGCCAAGAAGCTAGATCAGACCAGAGCTGTTCCTGCAGCCGGGGTGTGGGTAATACACAACCCAGGCAATCCCAGCATGCTTAGTTCACAGTTGGTTCTAATTAATTTAGTAACATATGTGGACATGCAATGTTTCAATCTTAATACCACAAAGCATTTCAACATTACTGACACACCATGTTTCAAGTACACTCAATTACAATATTTCTGGAATTAAAGATTTCCTAAATTTCATATCAGCGTAAAACTTCCTGTTCCAGTTCAGAACAAAAATACATTTTAAAACACTCGAATGTCTTGTAGAACAGATTTTCATCTTAATACAAACACAGATGTAGTGTGTAGGCCCATACACAACAAAACACTTAAGCACATCTTAACTTCAGTCCTGTAAGTAATTCCATCTTTAGGCATATGCCTGAGTCCTGTAACAGGCTTAGCTCAATCAACTCAAGGCTGTATAATATCTGTTTGTACAGAAACACTGAAGCTGCCTGTTGAGGTTGCACTTCTGCAACATGATGTTGCAGCTTAACAAATCTCTAGTGCAACTGCTTCTTGACTTGTTTCAAGGATGGTTGCCAAACTGGATTGTCAATCCATCTTTAAGTCCCAAGACTGACCTTATCTTTGTGCATATGAGCTGAGTAATTGCTTATTTAAGGAAGTGTGCGATGTTTTGAGAAGTAGATTCAAATATGGATTGTAAACCATCACAACTGGTTGGTTTGTTAATAGTGGATGTTCTGGAGGGAGAAAGGAAATTGAAAGGATGAATCATTATCCAGATGAAGTTCAAAAGCAATTTAAAAGTAATTTCATAATCACAGATGTGTGCCAAATATACCCAGCCAGCACAAGCTGTATGCTTTGATTTTTGTAAAGTCTGCAAGTTCTTTCCTTTGCTATTCCCACTATAACCTTTTGCAGTGTGGTTTGAAAAAGAACGTGAGCCAAAATTAACACCTTCTAAATGCTCCATATACCTGTTTCTTTCTATAGTGCTGTGCTGCATCCACAATATTACTGTCAATGTGCACAGTAGAATACAAATACTTTTCTCTTTGTGGTTGTAGTGAGCTCATGGTTGGAGTAAAGATAAGTCAGATTAGCTGAGACTGCACCAGGATAACTCCAGCACTCACAGCAAGGTCCCTGGCTCCTCAGCTAATGTTAAATCCCTATATTACAAAGAATAGGCATGCACAGTATTTATCTCAAGTGTCAAGAGACTGCGTACATTCTGTCAAAGCTATACGAAGTTAAGGTGATAACCACAGTCAACAGATGCCCTCTCCATTTTATGCTTATCCATCCTCTCCCACACTGGTTGCATGCTCCTAACAGGTCAACCACTAAAAAGTTTTAGGCTGTGTGCCTGAAAGAAGGCATGCTAGGGCAAAGCTCTGCAGGCAGATACGTTCTCCTTGACTCTTTAGTCTCTTTCTGGCCTATCACTCTCAGCTCTAATTTTCACAAGCTTTTGCAGCCTCATAAGAATGGTATGATCTTTCACTCTTTTGCTTTCAAGACTTTTTCTTCAACAACCTTGTACAGCTTTTGATTTTCTTTCAAAACATCAATGGTTAGCTGCTAGGGGAGCACTTACTACTTCTCTAATAGACTGGAAACTCATCCGGAAAACAGCAGTGCAAACAAAACGGGAATTAATCAATCTATCGCTTATACTAAATGATCATTTTCTCAGAAAGGCCCTTTGAATTTTTAATCTTCAGACTTGCAAAAAATTACAGTTTGTTCAACTCACACAAAAAGAAGGGGCTCACTGGCTGTGGCTCAGATGTCTTGACCCAAAAGCCTTGTTTATCTGGGATTCCTCCTGAAACTCTGCAGTCCCTGTAACTTGGATAATTCCCTGGAGATGTGCATGAAAATGGGGTGCAAGAAGCATGTTAGGAAATGATAAGAAAAGGGGCAGTAACATTGGCTTGAAGAAATAGCCAGTGTATTTTCAAGTGAGAGCATAAACATGCATCAAAAGCATTCACTGGAATACACGGATAGAAATGGGTTAATCCAAAGTCCTGTCCCTTAAAAAGGTCCATGTCACCATCTTGCAGTCTGCTTTCCCAACTCTTGCTTTCAAGTCAGACAGCTAATGAATGACCAGAAACAGTATCATAACACCATAAAAACCAGTTACTAGTTCAGGATCATGAGAAACAAATAACCTTGAATAAATTACTTTTGAGCAAGCAATTAGCTGAATTTTTTGCATTATACTGCAGTAAATTCTAATCAAGACCAGGCATTTATAAAAATCAAAGTTGATTTGCTAATATCTGAAATAAAAAGTTGAGAGAAGTTGTAATGACCTATTTGTTTAACTTTTCCCATGGGTACCTTATTGGCTACCTAATACTTCTGTTCCATTCCTGCTGACAATCATGCTCAAATGTTGAATCTATAGCTCTCTAACACCACTGCCGCCAACATTTTCTATTGCATTCAATGGTAAAAGCTATTTCTTGTGTCCATTATTTGAAATACCAATAGCACCTCTGTAAGAACGTGGCTCAAAATAAAAGAAGTATTTCTGAAGATAAAAATCAGCAAACCCTTGGCATGTCTAGAAAGGCCATTGTTGAATGTCTTATCTAATGAATGCTACTTTAAGGTTGTGTTTATTTTCAGCAAAACACAACCTTCCATGAAGATGACTGAAATATACATGCAGAGCTTCAGGAATAACGCAAATTATGATCTAAACTCACTGTAGTCATGATATTTTTCGGAATGAACTCCCATCAGAACTCTTCATCTTCTTCACAGCTCTCAAGGCTGAAAACATTACACCTTTTCAAGACTTTAAGTATGCCAAAAAAAGAAGTGCTATCTCACTGTAATAATGTTGTCTTAATTATGTACAATACTTAGCACTAGTTTTACACTAGATGAGTCATAGTAGAAGCTTGTACTGTGCTGTTTGACTAAATCCCACAGCACTCAGATCTCCCTGCAGTGAATGCTTACCAGCTTGTGCTCAGCTCTTCTCTCAGACCACATCTGTTGGATCCTGCACGGGATACTGGTTTGAAGGGTGCTGCAATAGGATGAGCAAACACCACAGTTGGAAATTAGGGCTCAGAGTCGTTAAGAATATGCCATAGGAATGTCTTGAAAGCTGCTCAGGTGTTTGTGCTTCTCCAGTCATGTCCATTTTAATTAACTGGGATCTTAGAAACCATAGAGCTGTGTTTCATTCCTTTCTTTTTCAAGGCATTTTATCTTCTGAGTAGAAAGGTAATTTTTTGTCACCTTGTGCTGTGTGTTGTAACAATTAAGACAATGCCAAACATTGGAAGAAGTTCTCTACTGTCAGGATGGTGAGCCATTGGAACAGGTTGCCTACAGAAGCTGTGGCTGCCCCATCCATGGCAGTGCTCAAGGCCAGATTGGATGAGGCTTTGAGCAATCTGGTCTAGTGGAAGATGACCCTGCCCATGACAGGGGACTTGGAACTAGATGATCTTTAAGGTCCCTTCCAACCCAAACCATTCTGTGATTCTATGATTTATGGAATCCCTCCTGTTTACTTGCCTTACCTCATCTAATCCTTTACTAATAAATCCATAGAAGCAGGTACCTATCATTTTATGGGGAATTTTTACCACTGGGTTCTCCAGTGAGATAACATGATCTGCTGGGCATCTCTTCATTTGTGCAGATTTCTTTTCCTTCCTATGTTTCAGGGCTTGTTGAGCTCAGTAAAATCCTTGGTAAGCACTGGACCTTCTCCCAGGTCCCTCCACATGCTCATCTCTTGGACAAAACTGCCCATTCTCAAATCAGTTGTTATCTTGACAATTCAGCTCTCTTCATCTGAAATACGTGAATATTATCATTTTCAAGCCTTCATAAATGGTGCTGGAAACTTCAAAGGAAAAACACTATGAGACAAATCTTTTTAGATGTATTTCTAAAACTCAAGAGCAGATGGACTTGCAGCAGAGTATACTGCAGTCTTCATTCACAGTCAGCAGAAGAGGCAGGCTCCAGCTTCAGGTTCTTTGAATATCTGTCTGAAAGACCACATAGAAAACTTACTTAGAGATTCTGAAAAATTGTTCCCATCTGCCTCCCCTCCTTCACGCAACAGATATGCAGAGTGTCTAAGTACCTGGTTATCACAGATACTGGGAGGCAGTTGCCGAAGCCTCTTGTTTATGCAAATGACAAATATTCTATTCATTAAACATCCCCGCAATGAATGCCTTGCTATGGCACCTTCCAAGAGACTTTTGATTAACTAAAAGAAGTAAAATATTTCATGCTGAAGTAACAGCTGGTTATGGTATGTACCAGTATCAGCTGATAATCCAGAGACATATACTTCACCAGGAAGCTGTCACTCCTACACATTATTTAAATAGAAGTTAGTTTTTGAAAACTTAGTACCTCTAAACCAAAGTTTATTACATTTGGATAGTAGGGTCTTTCTAGTTAACAGTCAGTGTTTTTCAAAGTGCAATACCTGTCTTACCAAAAACTTTACCCAGAAGAAACCATGAGGCGTGGTGTGCATGCTATGCGATTGTGTGGTGCAAAGAGGATGCATCCAAGTGGAAGGACAAACAAATCATTCTGCTCACAAAATCATTTCATTTCCATTTTAGCCAGGAATGCACTAAATAATGCATCATTCTTCGGCTACTCGAAAGGTCACCTTTTGGTCTACAAGCAGCTGCAGCAGCTGTGTTCCCCCGAGACCCTACTGTGAACACAGAACAAAGCGTGAGAGCTGATGACAAGCTCAGGGGTTGCAGACATGGGACAGGACTCTGGAGGCCTTCCAGCAGCTCCAGTTGAGAGCCACTGCTAAATTTTCTTTCTCTCATTTTTTATTTCAACCACAAATAACCTCCTCCTTTCCCATCCCTTTCCTAAGTAAGTAAGTTGTATGTGAAATATGAGAAAGTAAACATCCAACTCAGATTTTGACACCATGCAGGGACAAGTATCCATGGAGATTAGGGATCTCCTATTCATCATTGATTTCCCATCACATTTCACAGGAAGGTACAACAAGGAGAATAAAATAGCCTCCCAGGAAGGTATTCTGTGAAGCTGAGTTCAGCTTACAGGCTGCTGAGTCTCTTAGTCCCAAACTATAATGCAAGCAAACTGATTCTGCATGAAAAATATATACACAGTAGAAGCATCCAACCAAAAGCTAGTCTAGTTATAACCCTGATATCTGAGATTTTCATCCAGCAGATCTGGATTAAAGAAATTGGCAGCTTCTTAGATACTATCTCATTATCAGGAATACAGATAGGAGTTTTGCATCCAAGAATCTATTCAGCTTTCTAGAGCAGACTGTTTGGTATAATATATGGACCTTAGTTTGGATGGACGAAGTTTGAAGGAAAAAGAAAATCGGTGTGGACTATCATTTAATTCAGAATCTGTCCTCCTAACAGGTAGGTCAGTGTGGTATAGAGGGGACATCCTGATCAGACCTGGCTTTGATTTAATGGTGGGTGAAGCAGCATGATGTTCTTATAGGATTTCCTTAGTGATGTCTCCCACAGACCTAATCCTGTTCCATTTCCTGAACACCTAAATCAAAATTACTTACAACCAGAATAGCTTTTGCTTTAAATTAAATCAAACAAGCAAGGAGAGAAACAACAACCACATGAAAGAAAAACAAGCATGTAACTCACTGTAAGGGCCGACTTGTATTGATGCATAACAATCCCTCCTAGACTACAGCCTAGGGAACACTTTATTTTTAAAGGTCCAGCACACAATAACAGAATCATAGTAGACATTCATCTAACCATATGTACCACTCATGTCTTTCCTTACCCAGAAAAGAAAGCAGATTTTAAAAAGGGATGGGAAAAAAAAAACCAAAATCCTAATGCACAAGCGCTGAATTAAATATAGCACAAAGAAGCCTCCAGTGCGTATGTATTCCTCAGCCCTTCCAGATGTGCTTTCATCTCTCCCCCAGTCACTCACACATCAAGATTGCCGCAGACCTCCATGAAAACCTCCTGAGCTCTGGGATTTCCATCCCTGCTCCTGGGTGATGTAGTATTCATTAATTCCAGCTGCTGCTGTTAGCTTTTCCCCACTGCAATGGTTCAGTGTTACTGTCAGACAGCACAAAACCCAGCCCAAAAGCACATGTCATGTGGCAAGACTGCAGTTCAGTGGACTGCCAGCCTTGCAGCCACAGTGGGCACAGCAAGGTGGCAAACATCAAAGGACAGAAAAGAGAGCAAGGGGTAGATGGGCCCACAGCATCCTTCAAATTAAAAAAATAAATAAATATGAAAAGCACGATATTGCAAAGCAACCGATTTTGCCCTAAGCTGTTCTTTACAACAAGCTGGATGTAGTGACAGTGAAAGCCAGAGAGGCTCTGCAGCTGTGATCAAACAAACTTCCTGTTTGCTCATGTATACCTCCGCCACTGGCACCCAAAGACCCTGAACAGCATCTACTGCAAGTCAGGAGAAAGCCCCATACGCTTCTGACAGTAGTCATTTAAGCCAAATTTAGGCATATTACCATCAAGTATGGGTCATTACTGGAATTCAGTCTGCATCAACATTGCAGTATATGCTAGACCCACTGTTTGGTAGATGCTCCAGTTGGGGCCAGGATACCCCTGGGGTTACTTAGCTCATCTAACTGAGCCCAGTCTGCACTGGCTTGCAAAGAAAACTTAAAAAAAAAAAAAAGCAAGCCATCTATGAATAGGCTGAATTTTTTTGAGCAGGAGAGTGAGCCTCCGTAGCAAAACATCTGTGAGCCTGGAAAGAACAAAAGGCTGAAAACACAGACCAGCCACACACTGTTTATATAAAATGTGTGATCCCAGAAAAACTGAAGGCTGTTTCTAGTAGAAATCCGAGCCAGAAAGTGATGGCAGCCCACTGACTGGCAGACAATCCAGAGTTTAGTACTAGACCAACAAAGAGCTGAACAAGTGTTCTTCCCAATGGCAAAAGAACCAGGAATGGAAGCACACAGCCTTTGCACTCCAAGCTTTACCTTGTCTTCCTGTGCTCAAAAGCCATGTGCTTTTGGGCCTCCCTAACATGACTTTAAAGTCTTTGATGCATTCTGAATTTGCTGAAGATCTTGACATCATTACCACTGTCCTATGTCATGTCCTTTCCTGGGGTTGCCTCTAGATAAGCCAGCCTCTCTTCACTGACCATACAGGCAGCTTGGTAAGAGGAGTCTTCCAGTGAAGATGCCTGCACAAGGTGCGTAAAGTCAAGCAGTGACAACATTTCTCCTGCCCCCCTCCCCACTTTCACCCTGCTTTTCCCTTCCTGGATAATGAGATGATTTTCTTTGGCAAAGCAAACTGTGACCAAAACAAAAACAACCGCCAGCCTGAAGTAACTGTGTGTGCTTCTGAATCAGGGTGAGCATGTTAGCCATATCCTGGCTTCACACTGAAGCAGAAGCAAGAGAGAACCTGCGTCCTCCATTCCATTTCCAGGCCCCCAGAGGCAGGTGAGCCCTGCCCAGCAGCTGGATGGGAGTCCCCCAATGTTGCAGTGAGCGCCGCACTGCGCATGGCATCTGCTGGTCAAGTAAGATACAACCATGGTAATTTTTAATTCTCTTGAGCATATTTTCACAGCTGTCCCCTTTGACATATGTATTTAACAGGCTGCAATCCATTTAACACGCATACTCTCACTGGCACTCAAGCACAAAGAGCTGATTACACACAGCTTTCCCTACAGTTCTGATAATCTGGATAATTTATTCAGGTTGGCAAAATTTGAGTGCTTTTCCATTTCTCCTACAGAAGGAGAGCAATGTGACTGTTGCTGTGGTGATCCTTTCCTTAATATTTTCAGCCATGATCTGGCTTAAAGTCATGACTGGCTCTGGAAAGTGTTGGTTTTTTTAAAGTACAATATTAAAGTACCGGTGAATAGCCTTTTGGTTTTCAGGCAATATTATATGCATGTATGTATGTATATTCCTTGACATTCACTTTTACAAATAAAAATATATAGATATTCCTTTATCATAAACAAGGCTGGCTTGGCTTTTATTTTGTAACCTATGTTCTCCTCCATTCTCTTGGTATAAATCTGCATAGTCAGAACCTCTGCTTGCCTGGGATATGTTTTCAGGAGGGTACATACTTCCTCAGAAACATCAATGCTGACATTAAGAGTAATTGCATGTATAATCCCTCAGGCATGGGGCTTCAAAAAAGTATCTCCTTCCTCGTTAGAGAGGTTAATGACTGCTCTGCAGAAGGGGAGCAAGGTGATTTCATTTTTTTCCTTCATTCATGAGGTTGCAGAGCCAGCATTTCTCTTTCTGGGGAGAGGACAGCAAATGTCAGCCCCCTGCCCGCATTTAAACCTTGATCAATGAAGCTGTTGGCAGGGAAAACTATTATGCACAGTAAGAAAAGAAATACAAACTTTCTCCTACTGGTGGAAGTGGCTGATGACAAGTTATTTCCATTTGTAGCCTGGGATGTAGACATATTCTTGCATGGCTCTACTAAAGTAAGGGTGGCAGCACCCACCCCCCCTGCCCAAACCTAAGCTCTGCCATTGTTTGCTGGTGGGGAGTAGAGGTCCAGTCATCAAATATCCTGTGCTTGTCTCCTTCACTTTGTGTAGCAAAAGAGCTGTGGTGCAAAACTGCTTTCATTTGACTGTTTTCCCATAACCTGCTTCACTCTGAGTTCTCCCCTGGGATTAATCACAGAAAAGGGTGCCATGCAGTACAGATGAAAATAAAAACTCAGCTGGGCTGGTGGAAAGCTGTCCTCTCATTTAGTTGTGATTTTCTGAAAATTATTGTCTGAGATGAAACTTTGTTTGTCTAGTTTATAATCCAGGATTAATCATTTGGGAAAGTCGACAAGTCTGTTTCTTCGTTTTGCATCTCCTATGGGTATTTTCCGACATTTAAAACAACTTCCAGATTCTTATTGTTTGAGGTGGGAGTGAACAATGGGCTTGTTTACTTTCCATTCAGGCGAATAAAAAGTGACATTCTAAAAGGTTTTGTAATTTCCATCATTGCAACCAAATGTGTTTGGTATATTTGAATAAACCATATTCAGATATTTGTTCTTGAGATGCACTAACAGAAGCTACCACAAAACTTTCTTTTGCAACGGGATTGCAAATATAGGTGATATGAAATAATATTTCCTTCATTTTAACAAGAAAACTCCTAGGATCATAAGTAGAAGAACTACTTAACAAACAGATGTGTATTTACATGCATACACACACATTTATTATGAACTACATTAAACACGATGACAGACTACAACAGCATGAATGTGCCTATGTCTCTTGTTTCTAACTGCTCCTCTAGAAATGTCAGGATTTTTCTGATTTCATCCACAAGTTATCAGTAAGTGCTAGAAACTCATGCCTTCCAAAAAAGCAGTTCAATCCCCTGTGGTCTTAACACTTCCTGAATAGATGCTGCTAGATTCAGCAGCCTGTTGATTCAGCAAATGACGTCAGAGGTGCAAAAAAACAACCTGTGCCTCACTGGTGGAATTAGGACACGTCTTCCTAACACCTCTCCAATCCTTTCCAGCTGTCAACAGCCTGGTGAGGACACTTGAACTCTGCTTTCCCACTGATCCCTAGAAGCAACGTCTCAGACTCGGATGACACACATGTAGATGCACCCTGCATGATACTTTGAGGACGCCCTGAGTTCTACACAGTGGCTGAAGAGGAAGGCTGTGCTTGTGCTCATCCACACAATGTCAGCAGGCCTTCCATAGTGGCAGCCAGCATGTCACTGCTCCTTGCCAATTCCCACACCAGACCATGCAAGGCACAATCCAGCTTGTGTTCTTGATTTAGCACTGGCATGGGATGTCAGGATTTGACAGCTGGTTTGCTTTCATCTTGGCCCTTTCCATGTCCTGTCCCATACTGTGATGTCACCACTACCAAAGTAATCTGCAGGCATGCATTTAAATGTATTGTGTACATGTGTGTTCTTGCTCATACTGTACCTTAGGAATAACAGAATTCTGCAAAGAAAGCAAGTGGCAGCCCTGGAAACTGAGAAAAAGCATACTGGGTCAGCTGAACCTCTTTTCTGTGTCATTTTGAGAGAGTCAGACTTCACTCCACACACCCACTGTAACTGAAGCCCAGTCTCACTGTAAGAGAAAGAAATCAAAGCAAAGCAGACTGAGGGATGGAGCCCAACCTGTGCAGAACTACTTCTGACACTTCTCATTAGCCATAAATGTGAGGTCTTGCTTCCCATGCTCAGCCAAAGGTGCTGGATTTTGGCTCACTTCCCTTTAGCATGAACTAGGCCTGACCAAACTGAAGCTTCATGGGTTCAGGCTGATCTTTCTACATCCTGCTTTTGCCACACTCAGCTCCATTTCCATGCAAACTCTCTGCATTAAGGCAACCTTCCAACACATGCTGCAAACAATTAGAAGATTTCCTACCAGCTGTAAGGCAGCCTTATTGTGAGTGTATATCATAACACAGCTTTTTACGTGTTATTCCACACCCGGATTGCTGCTTTTGTTGCACGGGGCTAAGCTACAGCCCCTGCGGGAGCTATGAACTTGCATTTGCAAGCAGAATGTAGGTTTCTGCGCTATTTCTGAAGCTCTGCAATTCACTTCCTGCCTTGCACGCGGATTGGGGTTTTGCTTAGATGCAGAGCTCAGATTGAGTTGTCAGTCACAGTACACTTCCTTTTTTCCTGTTTTAGAAAAGGGATTTATATCTGTAAAGGATGCACTTAGCTCAAAATCCTGTGGCCTTAACTACTTTGGTTGTAGAGCGAAGTATGGGAAAGAGATGAAGGTATGTGATAGAATTAAGTCTGTGCTATAAAGCAAGCCTAATTTATGTCCAAATCCCAGCCTTCCTGAAGCACAAACAGTCATCTCCTTTGGCTGTACTGGGCTTGGAATCAAATCCTCACAGTGCTTGACAAGAAGTTGTGCAGGTAAAAACAAGCTGAATTTCTAACAGTGTATCATCTCCTAGCAGTTTCAATGGTTCCTGCTGACAGTTTAGTTTTAAGGACCAAATCTCACACAGTAACTCATGACCCAATTCTGAAGTCAAGACTACAGTTCACAGATAATTTTCTTCATACATCCCTCAGCAATTCTGAAAAGAAAGGCTGCTAAAAGAAGGCCATAGTAAGCATAAAAGAGACAAAACCTGTTGGCCAGATACCTAAACTAGATAAACTCAAGTTTTATAAATACAGATTTTCAGCAGCGGCTTTTGCAAACCCATAGAGGGGAGCTTAACAGCTTCTAAGTCAAGGCAGGTAAGAAGTTAGAGTGTCTTAACTAGTTACTGCCTTACCACACACCACCTGCTTACCTCCACCCCATGTGAAATAAGGCAGAAGGAAACTTGCAGTTAAAACCAGGCTGAATGCCTTAATTTCTGACGGCAATCCTCCTCCTTCCCCACTACCAAAAGGTGTTAAGATGTTACGTATCTTTAGTCAAATTGGTATCATAAAAGACACAGGGTGAGCTAAGTTTTGGAGGAGGGGGAAAATAAAAATAGCAAGAACAGGATAGTTACTGTTTCATCTTTCTCCAGAGCTTAATTTTGAATTAGCTTTGTGGCTTGGCTAATCAGCTTACACATTGATATTTTAAAATGATGATTAATTGTTCCAGCTCCTTAGAACACAGGCTTAATTCTAGTAATCACAGCTGCTCATTGCTACAGCTTGCTAATGCCTATTTAATCTTTGAGGCCTCAACCTCAAGCTTTTAAGGAGAAGTTATATACACCTCAGTTAAGGATTATGTCATTATAGTTGCACTTCCCTTCAGAAGGAAAGACAGAGTCCGATCCTAACACAGCCTAATTGCACTATTTCAAGGGAAAGTTACCCCATCCCAGGCTCCCCAGGACCCTCCTTCTTCTCTCCTGTTTGTGTTTTAATAAATCCTTTCTCTGCAGTGTGGTCTGAACATAAGAAAAGCAGGAAGCCTATCTTTGAGAAGCTACTTCTAGGCCAGACAGACAGCTTTCAGGTGACAGGCAGAGAGCCAACAGCTGTCTTTTAATTGTACCATCTGTTGCATGTGACATAAAACTAGGATGTTTGATACTGGGAGGAGAGGGATAAAATGGTCTCACATCAGGGTTTCACAGCAACAGGCTCTGAGTCTCTCTACCAGCAGACTGATCAGCAAGACAAGTTTGATCTGGGCTGGATCTGGGCAGAAGACTACATTTCTATCAAGTTAGTCGTAGGACTTGAGCTACAGGTAATATCTGCGCTGGCAAAAAATCTGTCATTGCCATTTCCAACCTCACAGTCTTTTGGCATTTGAACCATACCTAAATGGCACCAGCACTCTGCACTGTGTGGCCACTATGTCTACAAACACTCCTGGGGATTTTTCTGTTAGGTTTGCTGTAGTGTCAGAGTCTAGTCTAAAAAGAAATGAGTGCCTTGGTCCCCTGGCATTTCTGACAAACGTTTTGAGGCAGGTCCTACAACAGTTATGAATGACTGCAAGTGCTTCTGACTCCTTACACAAAAAGAAGGGTCTTATCCCCCCCCATTGCCTGTACAATCCAATGGATAGTACTGATGACTATGGCATTTCTGCAAATGTATATCATCAGCAACAAAATTTGGCCAGGTGACTTCAGGAAGAGTTTTCCTAGTGATAGGTCCGTGCTGTAACCTACTAGAGGGAACAGGAAATCTCCGTGCACTCTTTTGGTATATCACACCCATTACACAGCCCCAGGCAGATGTATGGGACAGTACTGCACTAAAACTATGCACTACAGACAAGGTGTCAGAGATAGGAAAGTAGTAGTGGAGAATAACAATTTCCATTTTTTGATCCTCTGGCTGATGTACTGCCAGCACTGAACTTTCCTTACTCAAGGAGGACACCTACAACCAATGCATTGCTGCCCTCCCAGAAAGGTGTCCTTTGAAGCACAGCATGGTGGGGGCCAGCCCATGTCCAACTGTCCTGCCACCATTCTGCCAGCATAGTGTTTTAAATGGTAAGGTCTTCATGTGCTGTGTGTCCCAAGTCTTCCCTGCAAAAGCACAATGCTGTTTGTGACTGTCATTTCATCAGGCATATGCCCATCTGTGCTGAAAAAATATATGGCACAGTCCCTCAAGGAGTTCAGTTTGGATCTGATGAGATGTATCAGTGATGGTGCACTAGTCCTCCCAGCATTTTGTAAGACCTTTGGTGTTGCCAGAACATTGCCTGGCTTACATTTAACCAATGATCGCTTCATGCATTTCTTTGGTACCCATCGTTCTTGTATTTTGAAATATTGCATGATATACCTGGGTAATGTCTTTATGAAAGCACATGCCCTTGTCTATTAGCTTTGTTTCAGCCTGAGGAGTTATATTTTTCCTAGCATAGCTTTGTTCTCACTACAAAAAGACTTCATATATCTAACCCTAAAGGCTGCAGTATTTCAATGCTTTTTGAAGTCATTGTGTCTGTAATGCCATCCCTCCAAGCATCTGATAAAGGGTGCAGCATATACATCATTTTTTAGACTCTACACCAGTTAGGAAAAAAAAGACACCACATGGGAAGTGGTGATGTTGTGAACTGGATTTATAACATTTAAAGAACCAACAAGTGGATTGGTACTGTGACATGCCTACAAATTCAGATGCTAACTTCTCATGAGCGGGAGGACTTTCATTGAGTGCTGAAAATTGAACCTGGTTAGAGAAGAACTATTTTTTTCCAACCTGACAAACTATAAACTTTTGACAAACAAGGAGTTACTGGATTTGTCAAAGATGTAAAAGAAATCTGAGTTATCCTAGGGGCTACAACATATAATGTAATAGTGAGCTTCCGCCTAACACCAAATGAAGAATCTGGCCTGAGTATCTAAAAAGTCTATAAAGACAAGAGTAGTCTGGTCAGACTGTGGATGCTATACTATGAACCCACAGCAGAGACAGACATTTAACGATGTGGTTTCGGGAACCGCAAAGCCACATTCCCTGCCTTGGGGTGTCCAAATAGGTTGAAATAGATTGGCTCTTGACTCCCTCTAAGCATCCAAAAGAATTAAGGGATCTCAACTATGTCCCTCTATAATGAAAACAAATGAAAAATAAAAAGCATAAAGCAAGTACATTTGGACTGAGATGCAATTTTGTTTCAACAGGGAACAGAGCACAGTATGGTTTGGCTGCAAATAAAACCTAATTGCTCTTAACAGCATCCTGCAAAGCTATTAAGGACCTGTACATGGACAGCAGGATCAATATAAGCTAAACGTGCATTTCATAGCTGGAATCAGAGCCACTTCATACTGACAAAATAATAAAACAGCAAAAGAACAATGAGACACCCTGGCACATGTGTACATTTTCTAAAACTATACATAATGAAGGCTTTAGCAATGCAGAACTCAACCTCCCAGCTCAGTTTTATTGGCCATTATCTCACTGGATGTGGAACAATGGCTCTGAATGCAGTAAAAGACATTCATTTTTTCAAAATGTTTGCCCACATAACTGACAAATTTATTATTGTTATAAAAAAAGACACAATTTTGAAATCCTCAGAGTACCTGACTTGTAATGGTGCCAGATATGTTTCTCTTTACATTAGCATTCAGGGATCACTATGCCTAAACCACCTTCACCTACTTTTTCCACTCATATAGATGCAGCTGATGTTGGATCACCAACCGTCTCAGTTCTGGTCCAAGGTAACAGCTTAGGACCAGAGCAATCAGATATACTGAGAGGCTGTTTCCAAATTAGAATGGAAACTGCCAGAGATCCCTAACGTAGCCTCCCACTGGCCTCTTTCGGTATGGTGTGAGCCTTATGAAAATCTTGTGGCTACCCCACCTCCCTGGTTCAGAATAGCAGACACTTCTCTCGGTTTGTAGATTGGGTGTAAAAGTAGATATATTCAGAGAATAAAATAATGATAGAAGAACTCACAAGTTCTAGAGCTCCCCTGAATGCATGTATTCTTCAGCAGGCTTTGCACACCTTCCACCTCCATGGAAAGAAAGTGAATGAAATGGCAAGCACAACATGCTCCAGGTGGTAACTGTCTGAAGAGGTCACAGGCAAACAAAAAAACCCAAAACAATGCACAAATTAAGAGAGCATCAAGGTACTTGGTTAGCCAAATTTTGCTTACCCCAGGGAAAAATACTGTCTTCCCTTCATATTGCAATCCTTGTAAAGCGAGTAAGAACTTGGAGCCAGAGACCACTGCTTTCTCCTAGGGCTGTTCAGCTCTTTGGACCTCAGCCCAATGACCCAGATCTCAACACCACATTATCCTGAAAATATCTTTGATATCTTGTCTCTCTCTTTCATGAAGTCACTTTAGGATTGTTACAAAACAAAAACATGGTTCCTCTCAGCTGAACATGCCTAAACTTCCCTTCTGGAATAAGGCTTCCTCATGAAGGCTGGACCCATTTCCTTCTCTGACTTTGCTGATTCTGCTAGCCCTTTGACTAGCTCTTGCACCCTGTCCTCTGGCATAGTCAAGCTTCTGCAGGCAATACTATCACAGCAAATCCAATTAACCCAGCCACATCCACACATGACATTTTACTTTACACAGCCTGAAGTAAGGAACTGCTGTCTTTATGTATATTTATCTTACCCATTTTCACTCTAACTCTTTTTTTTTTGCTTTCTTTGTCATACTCAGACCTAGACCCAGCAAGCTAGGTTTAGATAATTCTCCTCTCACCATAGCCAGCTAGGAATTTGATATAGCCTAAATCAAATCAGTTGTCTATGATTTCTCTGCAGTAAATGAAGAGAGACGGATCCAGAGGGTTGTTCATCCAGCTGTATTCAGATAGCAGGAGATTGGGCGACACGCTTTTGGATGAGAAGCTGAACATTTAGATGGCTACAGCTTGGTAGTGCCACTCTTCGAGCATGAAAAATAAATATTTGAAAGACAGACAATGACTGACTGTCGGAGAGGTTCACTCCTCTGAAAACCCAGATGTCCTCTCCTTTACATTATCACCTTCAAGTTGAGGAGTGGGAATGGTGATTTCTGGTGTCCCCAGGAGGTTGTGAAGACCATAAAGGGCATATTCAGCACTGATCAGTGGAGCTGACTTCAGTTCTGTGCAACACTATGCTCAGTGTTAGGTTATCATTAGGGTCAACAGCCAAAAATGTTTCTTTCAAACTTCTAAGACTCTGCATCAAGGTTAAACCTAGTTCTCCAGGATCCTCATCAGCCTCCATTTAGGGCAAGGAAAACAAAGGAAACTGTTCCTTTGAAACTACTAATGACTGAAGCCTTTTAATTCTTTTTCTGTTTGCCATTAATTTCTGCCCCTGTGAGCCCCAGAGCTCGCTGCTTTATCTTCTAAGCCTTAGAAGCCTTGTTTTCCTCAAGGACACCTTGGATGTATGAATATTTCTTTCTTTGTTCACCATGTCCTTCCAATTTTTTTCAGAATCAGGAAGTCATTACAGAACCAGTTGATTCCCTCTCCTTGTCAAATGAACCTTGATTTTGGAAAGTGTTTTCTGTATGCAGGGAATCCTTTCTTAATTATTTCCCAAGTAATAAAGAATGTCAATTTTAAGAAATCTCTATATATTTTTACAAAACATACCATTAATAAAGAGATAAATCTAGATTGATCTTCCCACTCCAATCCTCAAAACAACAACAACAAAAAAATGTATATTACCATTATTCAGTGAAAAGATTGAGTCCTTTGTAAACTAACAAATTCACCTTTTCTTGAGCCTGATTCTCCTTTATAGTCTCATATATACTTTCTTCTTTGCCTCAATTCTTCTCTCTTTTCCCATTATCATAGAATCACAGAATAGTTAGGGTTGGAAAGGACCCTAAGATCATCTAGTTCCAACCCCCTGCCTTGGGCAGGGACACCTTCCACTAAACCATGTCACCCAAACCATGTCATCATTAGAAGTCTATTCTTCACAGGAACGTAAATGGGAATCTTGAAGACTTTACTGATACCCACATCTATAGTCTCATTTTTCCTTTATGTCTTTCCTTATGAATCTGACCTAAGAAATGCACGATCAGGTCAGAGGCTGCATATCTTTATTGACAGCAAGTCCTACTTAAAAACACAAAAGAATTCAATCTCTTCTCCTGATTTCTAAACAGGTATTCTTTCAGTTTTGGATATATCCTGATAATAGAGTTAAAAGTAATTTCAGGTCACTCAGTTCTCCTTGCCAATTTGTACAGCTTTTCAGGCAGACATTGTCCAAAATACTGTTCAAAATATTTTCTCCTGGTTGTTGAGAGAAACCCCAAACAAATCAGTAAATGTCTAGCCCACTGAGCAAACATGAGAGAGAGTCTGTATGACAGACCACCAAAATATAATGTCAGACTACCCATACTGCCAGGGAAAGAATAAGTGCTGAATTAATGAACAAATGCCAGACTGAGTTACCATACGTGGTCTTTAGCAGAATCAACTAGCACTCATACAGTGAAAATACAAAGGTTGCCCCTGTGAACCTCACTGATGTGCTGCGGAAGGCAACAATAAAGCAAAGGCCAGAGAATGGCCACATGAATGAAAATGATGGGAGCCCACTTGACCTAGAAGAGTGAGACATTTCCTTCTGCAGCATGTGATCGACTGTGAAAGAGACAGGGAAGAGGATTTCTAGTGAGCAATGCCTGTGTTTACTAGAAGACTTGAAAGAGAACCAGCCATAGTGGGCTCCAAATATTATCAAAGAGGTGGAGAGAGTGTCTGTCAGGGGCCTGGGTGGGAAAAGAAAAAGAAGAGAAACTAAGAAATTCATAAATGTTCCTTTTATCCCTGGCTTAAAAGCCCACCATGCATTAAAAACCCACCTTGCATATTGTTCCAGATCACAAGGCCAAACCTGCTTCCGGTGAATTCAGTGACAGCCAAGGATCAGGATCCATTCTAGTTAAGTATTTTACATGCTCAGAGGGATACTTGGAATATCAGCAAGTATACAAGTTTCCAGTTCCTTTAAGCACACAAATAGCTGCGCTCTTTTAGACTATAAATATTTTAAAACTGTTGATTCTTGCACCTTGTTCTTACCTTTATTGTCTTCAGAAGCTAAAATATAACGATCATTGCCTGTACTTATTTAATTCATTTAAAAACTCATCAGCTTGTCTAGCTAGCACAGGTTCTCACAAGGATGAAGCTACAGACATTCTTTGGTCATTCTTGTGCTGGTCCTCAGATTTAATTCTTTTGTGTTTATAAGTAGGACTTGCTGTCAAGGAAGATGTGCAGCCTCTCACTTGACTGTGCGTTGTTTGAATTAGGTTGGACACAGAAGGCACAGGATGAGCAGCATCCTACATCTGAGACCTGTCCTGATCTTTCTGAGACACTAAGGCATAGCAAGGCAGTGGAATCTGCATGGAAGATCCTCACACAAAAGGATCTTCATGACAAAACCAGTAGGAGATAAAAACGAAGAGAAGCAGAGTCTTTCGGCTTTTCTTCCAACAGAGTCTTTCGGCTTTTCTTCCAACAGAGTCCATTTCAGAAACACAGGAAGAGGCCCAGCCTGAGGTTTAGCTAGGAAGGTAATGGGCAAATGTTTGCCAGTTTGTGACATCTGCTTACATGCAGGGCAACCTCTGAAAACTACAGAGTTGTTCTTCATGATGAAAACCCATACAAAAGCTCTCAATGCTTACGTTTCTTCTCAAGGCCTAGGTTTCATTCAAGGAAAAGCAAAACAAAACAAAACAGAAAACCAAAAACCAAACAAAAGAAATCACCACAAAACCTTTTAAACAACTTTTTGAAGTCAAAAATTGCAAATATTTCATGAAACAGAATCCCTTATAAATATTTCATTTGAAAGTTTTTTTGGAAAGCCCAAAAGGTCTGTTTGGATAAAGTCATTATGTTTTTGACTTTTACATAAATGAATGGAATATATCTGAAATGAAAATGTCAATAGAGCCAATACATGTTTCTGCAAAACATTTCAATTTGTCACATGAATACTGCAACAGAAACTTTTCCACCAGGGAGATATACAAGCAGGGCATCAGGAAAAGGGATTTTCTGTAACACAATTCAGACTATTATTTAATGAAAAAAAAAAGTATTATGAACTTAGAAATAGCAGTTAGACACACACTTTTCACCAAAAGGCAGCAAAATCTAGGTCACATGCTCTACCTGTGTCTCCTTGTGAATGTTCTTTGAGGTGATAAGGAGGCGCAGGAAGGTTACAGCTTTCTTGATAGGCTGGCCTCAATCCTGAATCCACATAATTTACTAGAGCTGAGTCTTACAGGCTAAAAAAGGATGCATAGCAAATAAAGGCTGGACACATCATCTTGCCTTTTCCAGGAGCTTTCGTTCCAAGTCACAACATCAATATGAAGTCAAATGTTGTGAGAGACAAATTCATATCAGTTTTAAAGACTTCTAGACAGAAAGGTTGTGGAGGAAATTGCCAGCCCTGGAAAAGCAGCAGCCTATATGAAATTAAATAAAAATAATAAAAAAGAGAGAACTCAGTGTATTGCTCTGAGCTTTGCCAGAACAAATCGTTAAACGTAAGACCCTTCCTTCACACCAACCACAACCACTATATTGATAAAAAACCCCAGGAAGACAATCAAGTTATCTCACTAAAGAAGAAAGTAACCCAGTGAAATTTAGAACAGCATTTGTTCCAAACATATTTTCTTAAAATATTTCCCCACAGATAAAAGGAATTCACTTCATACAGCTTTACTTCCATTTCTTGGGCAAAGGTTTGTAAACCAGAGAGGAAAAGAGCCAGTAACAGTCCCTTCCAGAACTGAACTCTTAAGTTGTATATCACATGATCCTTGCTACCATATGAAAATGATGTCCATACTGTTAGCTGGGATCACAACACAATAAATTGCAGGGTTTTAATACCTGAATCCATCCTGTGGCTTCCCCTCTCCTCTGTCTAGTCATCCATCTCTCTGTGATTTATAGCATAACACATCACAATTCTCCAGGTAAATTCAAGTAATAGCAGTTTATAAATCAACCTGGTAAAACTTCCCTCCTTTTTTCTCTAAATGAGCTGCCTACCCTAAAGCCAAATAATTGGTAGTTTTTTCAGAGTCCTCTTCTCCCACCCAACACCAAAATAAGTGCTCTGTGACAAAGGATACAGGAAGATTTCAGGTCTTGCAGGGAGCAGAAAAGACTTAGTTGAAACCTTGAGGCTTCAATATAGTACCATGAAGTTATTTAACTTTTTCTGGGATTATATGTTTACTTTTTAATTCCAAAAATTAGGACTTCTAACTAAAGCATTTGTCTTTATGAACAGATAAAACAAGTTCCTACATATTTTTCAGATCTAAAATAGTTCTCAATTACTTCTACTGAGTTATATTCTAGGAAAATCCACATAGCTTATAAACTGTACAACCAGCAAAACCACAGCCCAAGTAATACTCATAATCCTACACCAGCCACAGCACCATGCAGTCCCTGAGTGACTGATCATGTCTGCATGCACATACACCCACAGGATAAAAGTACTCCAGCATCAATACTCTTTCCATACAGATCACATATGAATGCACAGCGCGTAACTAAACACACAGTGGCCATGTCTTGGTTTCTCTTTCAGAGTCCTCCTGAGAAATGCCTAGGTGATAGTGCTGCTCACAGTTTTTCAGCTCAGGGCACTCTGAGCAGAACACCCAAAGGCAGTCACCTTCCTATCTCAATGGATGCCGTCTATTCCATAAGCCTGCAAGACCTTGCTGCACACATGAGAAAAAATCCGGCTGTCATATCCCCTAATTGGGGCCACCAAGGAAAAACTACAGAGAACTCAACAGCTCCAGGGCCATGAACAGACACTCCTCAGTTGCTTCTCACACAGCCAGCCCTTCAGAAGGACTGTAATGCCCAGAGGAGACCTACAAATACAGCAACAAAAAGAGAACTGAAATGTTGCCCAAGGCAAGTTATTTAGTGAGATGCAAGGTCAGGAAAATCAGCAGCAGTAAATGGTAGTGAATGGGAGAAGTTTGTAAGATCAGGTTCCCCATAACTGTGCATGCCTCCCTGGTTTATGGTCAAATGAAATTTGCTAAGTGGAAATTGCATTAGAATCCTTCTGCTTTTTCCTTGTTTCTACTGCAAGGTTTATTGCTCAGAGGATCAACAAACCCAGCAGATCCACTGCAAACCTGGTTAGCACAGCAGCAACCATTATGAATCAGATGAAATTTTATTGGAAATTTCTATCACATTTCCGAAATCTATAGATGAAACTACAGGCATCTATTTACAATGTTTAGATTTGCATTCAAATGATCCAACTTTACCACTGTGAATTTTTTGCTTGTATCTTCAGATTTGGACTGGAGTTCACAGAGATCACCTTCACTGAAGCCAGGTAGACAGCCTGCCAGAGCCAGAAATGAGAACAGGCTCCAAATGATAGAATCATAGAATCATAGAATGGTCAGGGTTGGAAAGGACCTTAAGATCATCTAGTTCCAACTCTCCTGCCATGGGCAGGGGCACCTCACACTAAACCATGTCTCCCAAGGCTCTGTCCAACCTGGCCTTGAATACCACCATGGATGGAGCATTCACAACTTCCCTGGGCAACCCATTCCAGTGCCTCACCACCCTTACAGTAAAGAACTTCTTCCTTA